>DWPT01007407.1:0-10818 GCA_018251895.1 Agathymus mariae mariae | reverse complement strand
CTTAAATTCATTTCATTGTTATCATTTTCATCACTTTCAAGTTGTGTATCACTTCAAAAAAGAGTATAATCCATTTTATATGACACTTGAAGAATTCGATAGCTCCTGCGGTATTGCACCTCATCCTAGAAAATCAGCTCATCCTCTGGTACCCTTTGTGTACCTTTATATATATTTCGTCTACACAGAGACATCTTGATTCTCTTCTAGTCTAGTTATTTCTATATGCAGTATAATCAAACATCTACAGGAACCTTTACTAATAAAACTTCAACGCTAATGGCTCACATTTTTAAGCACTACCGTGTTTCAGAGTTCATGTTAAGTTATCACTTATCCTTAGTTTATCTCATTTTTACTGGCGCAGCATGGTGGAATTAGCACTAGATCTCCCTCCGAGGAGAAAACGTACACTGTGGCGTGTCAACAATGGATTAATCGTTCTCCGTCTGTCACTAGTGAAGCAGGATCTACCCCAAGAACCGCAGTCGGTGGAGAGTACGGAAGGCACGGTGTATGCCCGCTTCTCACTTGTACCGCGCTTCACGAAGGCGGATAGCTCCGAAGGCGAGGAATTCGACGAAGACGAAATCCCCGACCTCTGCTTCACCAACTACGACACCATACAAGTCATACAAGGCAAGATATACGTATTCGAGGAAGAGGTAAAATATTCGAATAGTTTCTATTAATAACCGCCAAACCAGTAGACATTTCAGCCGATGGAAGGTGATGAGATGCGTTGCCGAAAACTGTAAAATTGCTTGTTAAATTGCTTTCAAATTTCGTAAACGTAAACGTGTAAAAATCATTTTACGGCTGATTTTGAGAGAATGATCAACTACCGCCTGGTTTAATATGAACAGAGTCCAACGACCTCCACGGGAACGACTTGACGACATTGTTGCGCCCACTATTGAGGGTGCACCAGTTTCTGTAGATAAGTTACTTATTAACTTCAAAAACTACAGTCTTATTATTCCTATTTTGATGTCCAATATTTCAGTGGATGTGGGTGTTGAGTAAAAGAAAGCACATAGATGAAGGATACCCTCGACGTTTCCACGAAGTGTTCCGGGGCTTGCCCGAGTACATCACATGCATCAAGACTATCTACGAGAAACAAAATGGTCACATCGTCATATTCCACGGTATGATATTTAACAGCAAAATGTACCACGTGGCAGTAACGGGTGTAATTCAGAGCTTCAGTTTAGTTTGATCAGGTTAATCGATAGTACGTTGAAGTAAGTTATTATAAGTAACCTGTAACAAGTAGTAGCAGACCAGTTTGTAACTGACTTCAGAAAGAATTGAAGGTGTGTAAGGTTCCTGGTTCTATTTGAAGTTCGATATAACCAGTAACTTATAAAATGTTCTGCTCCATCTTTCAAGGACATCATTATACATACCTATACGCAACTGATTTCGGAACACGATGCAACAGTATTTCTACTGAAGCTTAGCAACAGTGGCCACTTTCACCAGTTAAACTGTATGCATGCTTGATATTTCGATGTCAATAACATGTAAATTCCAGATCGAAGTTACTGGGAGTTCAGCACACGTTTCCACCTGATCAAGCGCGGCCGGCTGTCAGAGTACCGCGTGCCGCCGCAGGTGTCGGCGCTAAGCACGGTCTTCCTCTCGAACTACAACAACAAAACCTACCTGGTGGAGTACGAACGCTTCTGGCGTTTCGACGAGCGCGCCTGGCGCATGGACCGCGGCTACCCCAAGGAGATGTCTGCGTGGCGGCAGGTGCCTTACCCGGTCGATGCAGGTCTTATATGGCAAGGAGGTGAGATCGTTCTTTAAACCAAGAATAACGGTTTTGTTAGTAAGTTCTGTTGGACAGAACGTAAAAAAGCCACACGCTCGTAATACGACGGCTTGTGTCGACATTAACCCAACAAACGAGTTAAGAACCTGCTGGGATGGATTATAATTGGATGGGTGATCGCAATTACTTGCTTCAACCTGGACATAGATCTCTACTCTTAACTGAGGAGGCCTAGTGTGGTCACAGTGTGGTCCACCACACTGTTTCAATGCGGATTTTGTGGAGGAAGTAAAAGAGTGTAGGAAACATTGTTGATCGTCGAATAAGAGACATCAACAAGTGACACCCGGCCATTTCCTAAAATCGTGACTACGAACGTTGGGTACTGCGGAGGTTTTAACGGTACGTCGTCGTAAGTCTTGTTAGTTGCACATTAACATGTACGCGTCCTGTTACTCACGAAGATGTACTTTTTAATGCAGGATTAATTTAATTAAATATAATGCAATAATTAACGTAAAGAATATACGCTGCCAACTGTTTTAATGTTTAACGAACGGTTCGTTTTAGGATAAACTAAAAAAAAACCCTTTGAAATCCCGTTACGAAAGGTAACGGTTATGCACTAGACTATTTATTGTACTATAAAGAGAACCCCATCCAGGATAATGCAAGTGACATTAAGATTCTATTCTTCCTTTATCACTTCAGATACGTTCTTCTTCCGCGGGCCACGGTTCTGGCGGTTCGACAACGAGTTGGTGCGCGCGCACGAGTACTACCCGCTCCCCACCGCGCAGATCTGGTTCCCGTGCGCCGAGACCCCCGACATGCTGCGTTACACAGTCAACGAGGAAATCTGATCGCCTGGCGAAATCGCTTAACTTACATTGTAAAATAAATATAAAAAAAAATATGACTTTTTGTATAGAGCTCATATGGTGTTCAGTATAACGATAAAATCACAGGTTTTCTGTGAATCTATTTCAAAATATATGGTAGCACGAAGCACAAGGCTCCTTGTGTAATGTTCTACACAAAATTTCCATTTCTATCAATCTATTATTTTTCATAGATTCATGACGAACAAGGTGCAATTAGTTGTTTTGTTAGTGTAGACAGGCTCGTTCGTTTGATCATTGCCTCGCATACTGATGCGAGCACGAATAGCTGTAAGGTCGGGAACGGATCCACGACGGACGAAAATCCATTTTCGGGAAATTATGGCCTCGGGGAAAAACAATATTTTGGGATAAAATAAATAAAAAATGTACACTTCCTTATACTTCATTTAAAAACCAAGCGCTATTACTAACTGGAGTCCCTACACAGTTATTGACCACAGGCGTGCCACATGGTTGAAATAATTAAGTCTTTTTAAAAATATATCAACTTTATTCAAGAAATAGATCACAATTACAAATAAAACAGCTAATTAATCTGATCGGCACGCTCCAGGAACGTGCGAGCGAGACAACAAATATAATACTGAGCTTGCAGCCGGTCGGTCTATCAGCGGCCATGTGTATGTGTGTGTGCGTGTGCTCATGCCCCAATAGGAGAGTTGAGAGGAAAGGGCGTATGATGACATCAAAAACTTGTAAGGAGTGCATCTCTCATCTCTCCTATGCAGGCCTGTATAACAGTAAGGTTGCTAAGAACAAGACGGCGGATGAAGAATATTGGGTATATGCCAAGTCGTTATGGCTATTCTTGCTCCGGACTTCCAGCCTTTTTCAAATGTTGCAGATGCGTCGGAAAATATGTAGTTGGTGCATTTAGCAAAAACGTCAGGAGCTGTCCAAATTAAATAGGGTGCAATTTAGGCAGACGTTAAATAGGAAAAATATAATATAAGTTTATTGTAAAAATGGTCCACAGTGTTGTTTTTTGACATAAACTTGTAACCTAACTGTTGATAAAAGTGATGTTTTGACTGTAAAACGAAGCCGAGCTCCAGGCTTCGCGGTCGTTATAAATATTTCACAATTCACAAATTATATGGAATGATATTTATAATACTGGCGGCAGGGGCAGGCGTATCCGAGCCGGCGCCGGCAGTCACATTAACATAACCGACGTCATTTATTATTCCATAATTGGTTCTTAAATATAATTCTAATACATTCATTATTCACACTGATGTCTTTGTACTATACGCTGAAGTAACAAGGCAAGAGAATAACAGTTGTTAAACTATAATTGTTTTAATACCAATCGCATTTCACCGATGTATAAAGCTACACAGGGTGTAGGGTGGACGCCGACACTACATTGACTTGGAACGAATTTAAATATTTTTCTAAGCGATTTTTACTTAAAAACGCGCAAACCAACGCGCAACTCATAAAGCGTTATATTAAAAAAAAATCATTAATGTATATAATCATCGACTTTTGATTACAACCGATGACGTTATCCAATCGGAATAGTGCTTTTCGAAATGTACTGTTTCAATTTAGGCTTCGACTTGATTTTACTTAGCACTACCTTGCTAGAATTGGCTAATCATTAGTTAACTAATCAAATCCAAAAAAGTCGATATAAAAAAAAATTAAATCTTTACATTCTTATTTAATCAAAAATTGACACGTGACGCGCCGCAAATTCTATGTGTAGGTACAATATATATTTGTGTCACAGAGTATCTCCACCCACTAAAATAATATTGAACAAATTAATATATAACACGTTCGGTGACACATGCGAGTAGTTTAGATCAAATCGGGAGCGTTACCGTACTCACTGGTACGTGTCTACTGTGATATCATTCCAGTTACGTCGGCAGCGTTGACCTCTAATATACCTACCAACGGAAGCCAGTGGGCCTTATAAATGTTCAGTATGAACTCCGACTTAAAATATAACTGTTAACGTTTGTGAATATCTCACCAAAATAAAAATGGCACGAGATACCTACACCATTAGATGACGTAATTTTTAGGACTTGTAAAGCACATAATACGTGATATAATTTAATAACATTGAACTAGTGAACTCGTTCAGAACGCTCCCGTACTGTGCCCGTAACTGTATAAAGCTCACACCTACCGCACACTGGATGTACACCGACAGACAGTTGTCTTGTCGTTCGTATATTCGTATCGAAAACTCATCTAGTTTTCTTGCTTGCTTGCAATGTTAGAAAAATTATATCCTTAAATCTTCACCCACCACACATCGGTGACGATTACAAACGATGCAGTCGTTTGTGAATAAATTATTCAAGTTTCGTTCCGTTCTGTGATCCAGTGTACGGTTAGTTACATGTGAATGCATATAAAACATGGAAGTATTTTATGGGCTAGAGGACGACACTAACAAAGAGGCATTTGGATTGTGCTACAGACGAGTCAAATTCAGTAAAAGCAGTAGAGATTCAAAAAATATTGCATTTTATTTGTACAACAATTCTTTTAACAATTTACTATTATTAAAAACAACACAAAAATACTAACGGTGGAGCTTTACATTGGAAATACTCATCACATGTGTAGATCCAATTTCAGTGCCAAGAAACTTGAGACGTCAGCAAATATTCATTTAATATTTCCATGTTTTATTTGCCGTCACTGGCCATATGGCGTGTCGCAATGTTTAGCTGCAGCAGGAGGCGGGGTTGGGATCCTTGCCCGATCGCTTCGTGATGTTGAGGCGCGTGAACTCCTCCGCCACCGTGGGGTGGATGCCGACCGTGTTCATCAGCTGTTCCATCGTGATGCCGCACCTGGTGAACGTTGGATTGTATTAAATATAGAAATGCCAATATGTTGTATGACTAATGCAGTCAGAAATACCTTGTTGAATTTTCTTGAACCACCTTTTTGAAACGGTTATACTACATAACCAAGACATGACGTGCATAAGTGAATTTACAAAATATCTAAATGATTTTATATTTGAATTTGAGCATATCAGTTCGATTTACTTGACGGCAGCGGCGAAGCCCTGGATGACCTCTCCGGCGACGGGCCCCACGAAGTGCAGGCCGAGGATGCGCTGCGGCGGCTCACGGATCGCCACGGCCTTCAGGTAGCAGTTCTTGATGTTGCGCTGCGGGATGAAGAACTCCGTCGGCTTATAGTACGCGTGGTACACTTCCACGCCGTCCGCGCCGTATCTGACGAACGACCAATAGACATAACGCTAAGGACACTCGCTACTTTTGAGACGGAGTAGTCGATCTATGTTATTATCCTTGGATAACAGTCGCAGCTTTGTTCAAATCTCCGACTGACCCAAGCACTCTACGCGTAGTTTCATCACTGCAGATATCGGCAGCCAGTCGGCACTAGAATGATGGAGTTCGCTCCGGGTCCAGTCAACTTAACCGCCGCTCACAAGCCACACACAAGCCACACACAAGCCACACACACACACACACACACACACACACACACACACACACACACACACACAACTAGCGCCGCAATAACGTTTTATGAGCGCCCTACAAAATGTCGGACGTCTGTATTTATGACATCGAACACTAGTCAATACTCGATTGTTTACATTGTAAATTAATTACAATCCTGCCATCTAAATTATTATTATATATTATTGTTAATATTAAGTGTATTTTGGTGTTGTATTATTATAATATTGCCTATACCGGAAGTTAATGATTGTACTTATTGTAACTATTAATATTATTGAATATTTATAGTTTTTATGAGTATCGTTTTAATATAATAATGATAGTTTATGTGTGTACGATACGTGGACAGCGGAACTTGAAACGAGACACGTCGACCACGCTAGCGGCAGTCGCCGTCCCGTCCAAGGCCACCGCCGAGCCGCGGAGCGCCACCGACCTCTGGACGGCGGTCTCCTCGCTGAGCCCCACGCAGCCGTACTCGAGCGGCGTGAACACGGTGGTGGCGACGTTCTCGTAGTCCATCGCCTGGGTGCCGCCGCCGAACATGCGCCTGGCGAGCAGCCGGCCCGCGTGGATGGCCACCGGCGTCAGCTCGGGCCGCCCCTCCAGCACGTCGCCCACCGCGTAGATGTGCGGTACGTTGCTCCGCTCGGTCTCCGCTACGATCTTGCCGTTCTCCGACAACGTCTGCGGACAACGAACCGGTTACATGCGACATGTGTTTGTATTTCAGGACGAACACGGTGCCTCCGCTTCGCTTTGTTAAATTGCGCAGGAACGGATCAATTTTCCAGAATAAAAATGTATTCTAAATTATGGCCCATATTATTTATACTCGTACCTTCCAAATACTACAAGAACCGTCTGTTTCAATGGGTTTCGTGTCATAAATGTTTAAACAGGCAAAAATTAAAAAAAAAATCAGGTACTGTATACCGATAGCACATAGCTTACCTACGTTAACACTTCCAAATAATATTTGTTGTCTTATTATAAATATATATGTCGAACAGGGATGTCGCCGCCTATCGGTGGTTGCCCTTTGTATTTGACAGTTTATTGTTTAGATTAAGTCATATTTCACATAATTATCATACGTCACTTTAATAACGGAAACAATATTCATGGTAATTCAATTTTCCTTTTCTGTTTTAATGTGCGTCCCAGTGCGGGGGTGTGAGTGTGCAACCGTCTAAACCCCCCCCACTTGTACGAGGCGTAGTACCAAGCCGCCAGCGGGTGGCGTCGTCCTCGCTGTATTGATTTGTTTGTTGCTAGTGTTGATTGTTGTTTGTTATTGGCAGTTAACACTACCCAAATATTTAATGTGGAGGTTCTAGACATTAAATCGGAAACGTGAATTTAATTTGACAAAACGGAACCACAAGTGTGTGACGTTCGGACGTTGCCCGTGGCGGCGGGGGGACGACGAAGCGTCATTAAATTTGTGACACCATAATCCAGTGCCGCGCGACTCGGCAGTCACAACGACAGCTCTACAAGTACACATTCGTTATTTTTTCATTAAATCAAATGCCTGTTACTCGATTAATGCTTTATATTACCTGCCGATAAATAAGAATTATAATTATTTCTTAAAATAATAAGTACAATACAATTAAATTAAAATATGAAATAAACAAATATAAACATTGATGTCTGTCGAATATGGGATGCTAAGTTTCTGGCATATGATATTGGACTATGATACGTTCGTCACACAATGATGCCACTCCAGGTGTAGAATGCAAAACTGATAGTTAATACATATTAAAATATCCAAGTGGATGTTACTTTTCGAATGTCTCGCCGTTTCCAGCTGTTCCATTACCTTGTTGATGTCTCTGCACACTCAACAGTAAACATTGGTACACGGTACGCGATACATGGTAACGTCGACTTACCGTGACTCCGGCGGCCCCCAGGTTCAGCTGCGCGGTGAGCGCGTACCTACCAGTCGCCATTAGAACCGTGTCGAACACGTCCTCAGACCTGCGACAGTGACAACAAATATAATTCACTTGTAACGTTGTAACACCATTGTACTATTATAATTGATTAATCAATTGAATACATGTTAATCAACTTGCCGTGTGTCATGTTATATATAAAATACGTAACATATAAACACCTACTAAATATTGAAGGTATAATTATTTATTTGAAGCACTAAATAGACGAAAACAATATATCAGATTCCTAAATGTTATTTGGAACGTACAGAAACCTGAATCTATAATGCTCGCATATATAATGTGGGAGATTCTCCTTTGCAGCAGCGGCGTAAGTATTGCTGACACGTGGATCGGAGTGATCGGCACTGAAACAGCGGGACTGTAGGCCTTCCCAATCATTAAAGAATACCCGTGCGTTATAGTACCACCAGTACGTAAAGTCAAGCACTCACTGTTCCCCAGTATCGGTGTTCGACCAACGCGCCTTGAGCTGTCCGTTCTCCAGCTTCTCGACGGAGAGCGGCACGCAGCGGTGGTGGAATTTGACGCCCTTCTCCTCCATCTCGGCGGTGATGGCGCGCGCCATCTGCTGGTCGAAACCGCGCAGTGGGACCGAGCGGACCAGCACCGTAGCCGGGTAGCCCAGCGAGTTTAAGAAACCGGCACATTCCAACCCGATATCTGAAAATGACACCCGACTATTTTAGTCGATTACAATGGATCCGTTGAATAGAAAAACTTATGGCCAGAAGTCTCGGACAATGTTACATGACGGCGATGAGGAAATTAGAAAAGTTCAAAATTCCATAGTTAAACAAGAATCTCTAATTATAACTCACACCCAGCGCCGACGACCAACGTCTTCCCGGGAGGATTGCTGAGGCTGAAGATGTCATCGCTGCTGATGCAATACTCCAGTGCGCCTGGAATGTTCGGGTAGTGAGGCCGCCCGCCCACAGCGATCACGATGTTCTTCGCCGTCAACTCCTTCTTGCTGCCGTTCTTCAGGGTGCCCACGATCGTGTGTGGGTCCTTGAACTCGCCAAGCGCGTTGATGTAGTCAATCTTTTTATCCCTCAGGTCCACTCTCGTCACCCAGTTCACAGACTTGATGTGGTTCTGTACAGCTTCGGTCAACGCCGACCAGTTGATTTTGACAGAGTCTATAGAGGGTATCTCCCAGCCGTATGAGACTGCTTCCTGAAATTACGACATACGTCTGATTCAAATTCAATATTTTAGTCGATAGTCATCACAAAACTAAAAAAATATTTCTGAGGGATTTCTTGTTTTCATTAAAACCACTACATCGTCAGGGATAATCCAGTAAGTACAGATGAGTCGTGAAACGCATTTTAATATACTAGGAGGATAATAAGTTTCTTTTCGTAAAAGAAATATTTTTTTATCGTCCATAACGCATTATTGGGGCCATCTGATTACGGCCTTGCATTGAAGTTATTTATATGTCGGCTATAAAATAAATAAGATACAAATAAGTCGCAATTTTGGTCTATAATATGGGCTATAATATAAAATACATAAATTTTCGAGCACATTGCAATAAAGGCAGATAGATATATTTGAAACATTTGGATAAATGGAAGTAAACACAAATATACTTATAGAAATAGATGACTATAATAATATGTCTTATTAATATATTTCTTCGTTTCTTTATATGAAATCCACCCGTTTATCTCCACCCTAGCCTTGAACATAACTTAAAATGATAAATTTAACAGTCACGTCTGATAAATACATATTAGAATCAATTGTTATACAAACGCTTGAAGAAATTTTATATCAACAGTAATCATAGCCAACAAAGGATTGTAATCTGTGACTTCAATAACTCGTGAAACTGATATGTTTCGGCACATGAATATTCACGCTCGCGATCGTTTTCGTTTGACATACAAAACAGATAAGCAACATTGCAATTGTACGAGCGTGCGGTGACGTGTGGGGGGAGGGGGAAGGGGGGGGGGAGAATGATGTTGGTAGTCTACTAGTTGCTAATCACCTGCAGATACACCATGGTGAGGTATCTGTACATCATGTACTGACCGTACCAAACGTTATAATTGCGACTGAGTCACGCCGCTGTGGGGCACGAGGACGGCACAATGGTGCTTGGTTATGCTGTATACAAAAAGGTGTAGGTAAGACACCGAATTATGCACTTATATACACTTGTCGCAATACTCATTATTGGAATGGAATTGTTCCGTATCATTATAATAATAAATGATTTACATTTAATATTGTCATTAAAATACGTTTAACACCAATAGGAAATATATAATACGAATAAAAGAAATTGTTTCGAATACAATCAAATTTAATTTATCTTTTTAAAAGTAAGTACACTAATTACGAATCGATAAGTGTATTTTATACCTATGCTTTTTTTTACATAGAATAAGTAAATACTTTACAACAATCCCACCTGATGTTAAGTGGTGATGAAGTCTAAGATGTTGAACGTATTAACTTATATTATAAGTTAATATTCACTATTCATTAAGCCTATTCACTCTCCTCTTGAAGACACCCACATCGTAACTAGCCGGGAACACCGACGCGGGCAAGTTATTCCAGTCCTTTACAGTGCGGATTATGAATGAAGACGCAAACCGCGTCGTCCGTGCAGGTGGTACGTTCACTACGTAAGGATGTACCCGCCGTACGCCGAGTTG
>DWPT01007406.1:0-10819 GCA_018251895.1 Agathymus mariae mariae | reverse complement strand
CCGTTTAAAAGCGTGCGTTAAAGCTAAGGGTGGACACTTTGAATAACTAGTTTAGTATGTTAACATATCTTTTTCACTCTACATAATTACATATAAAACTTTAAAATAAAATTATTTTTGTAGAAATTATCGGATATTTTCTTTGTAACAGAACTTATGGCTAGACTAGGTAGGTTTACATGTATCCTATGCGGGAGGGAAGGAGATGCAATGAGTTACGAGGGTACATACGTACAATATCATACGTTGGGCTCGCAGATTATTTAAAATAGATTAACTCTAATTAACGCCTGATGCCATAAATTATTTTAAACTGGCTTAATTTATTTCGCAAGTATGATTGTTAATTTCAGAGACGCGTCATGCCAAGGTTGCAAGTATGTCGGATGAAATAATTACATCTAAATCTAAATGTGATTCCCTTGTCAAATAAATTGTGAGTATTTTAATAACGATGAAAAATGCATTCCGTGCAGGTAAGTATACTCGCGTATTGGATCTATCGCGTAACAAATCTATATTACCATATAAATCTGTTTTGTCAATTTGTATGTCCCGTTATAAATCGAGAACGGCTCGACCGATCTTAATGGAAATTGGTATGTAGTGAGAACACATGATTGCGCAGATGATAGACTATATAAAATATCAGTAAACCTAACGATGTCTCATCAAGGCAAAAAAACATTTTTTTTAAATAATCATATATATAAACTCGACGGCAAAGAAACGGGCCGGCTAGAAAGTATTCGATATATTCAACAGTACCTGACCTGACCTAGCTCAATGAAGTAACGATTAAATTAAAGAACACTAAATGCCACATAAAATAATATATAAAACATTTTTATTTATTTTTGATGATTGTTTAAAAACTGAAAATGTATAATAATGATTATTTTTAAATTTAAAACCAAAAAATTCAAATCAATTTTTTCGCGTTTGTTTAAGTTTTGCAATAAAAAAGTTATATATATGGTGTATCTATCTACCTTATACATTTTATTATTCTGAAGTCTACATGTCGTTAACCTCTGAAGAATGTACCAGGATCCTGACAATACTTGAAGATGGGCACAATCAGCGAAATACAGTGATAACTGTTGGTGTGACTTTATTCGTTTCCATTAAACTGGATCCAGTCTTCGAAGACCAAGAACAGGCCGAACAAGGTGCATGACGGCGCGGGTGGATCGCTATATGATGTCAACAATTTTGCGAAATCGCTTTCTTACGGCTGTTGATGGAAAGAAACATTGTTTACGAACTGGCGGAAACAATCTTAGTACGGAGACAGTAAGGCGGCGTCTTTCTGAACCAAATTTAAAGACATTAAGACCTGGCAATGGCCCAAAACTAGAAAGACACAGCAGAAACTCAAGGTTGAGTTATGGTAGAGAACACGAGAATCGGACTATGAATTACTGGTCCAGAGTTATGTTTTCAGACGATTCTAGATTCTGTTTATACAAGAACTACGGTAGGAAAAGAGTGTACAACGAAAAAGTACCATACGGCGGAGGTTCTGTTCACGTGTGGGCTAGGATTTATGCCGCACAGAGCTAGTGGTGATAGAAAATGGAACTTGAACTGCAGAAAGGTATGTCACTGAAATTATGAATGACTATGTTGGTCCATTTTTGGTGGACAGGGGCGAGTATGCCGTTTTTCAGATAGTGTTTGCCTAATTTTAAGAAGTGTTATTGAAGAAAACATGACAATTGGCCTTACCCTACCTCACCAAATCTTTATTTGAAATTATCATGGCTAAAATTATGGAATATCACCGGCTGAAATATGATTGTAAATGAAAATTTTAAAATACTAAATGTTTCAAAAGAAATTTAAAAATATTTGATGACGAGCTCTTTTTTCATTGATATGACAGGTGGTCATATGGTCAATAAGGTCCACCTTATGTGTGATGACTGGTAACCAACTAAACCTCCCTAAACCAGAGCACCTGAACTGATAAAAACAAAAGTTTTATGTAAATAGCCAGCTGACGAGCAGAACAACTGCGTGATGGGAATCAGTCACCACCTGCCCACACCGGTTGCACCAAAGTCATTACCGACCCGTCGTCGACCAAGATGGTAACGGGTGCCCCGTTTATTACTTTAAGCCCTTTGGACCAGAGTCATATTAACGTGTAATAATTTAACGTAAAAATGTTGAGGCGATCGCGTAATTTCACTTTCGAATTGTGTTTCTAATAAAATAATTTCGAATGGATATAATTTCGATCAAAAGTCCACCACACCGTTGTTCATATGTACTACGTGGGAACTAGTCAACTTCCAGGTGTCCCAGCCAAGTGACCTTTGTTACCCAATCCCGCGCGCTGCGATCCTGCCAGTCATCATGTTGGGGTCGGTGAGGTGAATAAAAAGACGAACGTTGGGTCAGTTACCCAACATTATAGAAATACATTATATTGTGTTAATATTAAGGGCAACATTAAACAATTTATTTTTGGGATCTTATAAAATGTTGTGCGTTCTTGTGCGCCTATTTGGATAATAGCAACAAGACATTAATAGCAGTGCAACGCTCCGTAAGAAACATATATCATTATCATAGTGTTTTACGAGTTAGAACCGTTCTTATTTGGATTTCGTTGTTCCGACGCCCGATAACATTGCTAACGACATGTTATCGCATACCGAAGGTAGCCGAACATGCCAGATTATTGGCTGAACGAGTTGTCACGTTCTCGTGTTTCTGTATCAATAAAAAAAAAACTTAATTTGAGACATTTGCGTATCGTACGCGATCGGGTAATGTCTAATACGTGGTTGATTCGTGTATAGTTCCTGCACTGTTTTAGGACTGGATGTTACTCGTTCTGCTAATTTATGAATTTATTTTATTTATGAATCAAATTGCAATGAATCAAACTGTAAACATTAAGCGATGCTGACTGCAATAAATTAGTTAAAACCACTACGAAATCGGTTAAGCCGTTTCTGAGATTAACGGGAACAAACGTAAAGTCAGACAACTATTGTTTTGGGTTCTATTGCGTTAATAAAGGCCCTTAATAATAGATTTTGCATATATCCCTCATGTGCAGAAAGCGAACAGTTAATTTTTTATTAGTTATATGTACAGGTTTTGTCTGTCTGAACTAATTTAATACTAAAACCACTGAAGAGATTTAAATGATTATTGGCCAATTTTTAGCTTGCAGTATGTGTCATAATCTAGGATATTTTTTAACTCGGGAAATGATGTCACGGAATTCTAGAAAGCTAGAGGCTTGAGACCTTGACAGAGTATATTTTGTAAGGTTGTCTACGACAGATTCAAATTCAAAAACATTTAATCACGTAGGTATTCTGTAAATACACTTATGCACGTCATTTTTTGCTTCTACCACCGTTTCGGAAAGGTACTTTAACATCGAGGAGAAGAAACGGCGAAAGAAAGTACATCTTTTAAACAACTATGTAATAACCAAAGTTTAAACCCATGCGAAACTGGTTTCAATACTAATATTTCCAGGCATCCTTGTCATTCATTTATTCATCCATGCTATAATATCCTTTGCCTACAAGCAGTATTTCAATACGCCGCTTAAAAGTTCCAATGGGCAAGTCACGTATCAACTTGAGCACCCTATTTAATTAAGTTCAATAATTCAATAAACTGGAAAATTAGAGATGTGTACAAAATCGAATATTGTGTGTGCAAGAAGAAAATGTGCAAAATCTATCCATGCACGAAGCCAGGTTAATACCTAAGATATCTTTGTACATTAGGTTTAAACAACATTCATAATTGTCCTTAGTGGGTGTAGCGGGTGAGTGGTTACCCAAATAAAAACTCTCTTTCAAACCTTACAATCGAACTTCTGAGAACAAAATAAAACAACCCAATACGCACTCATTACTGTGCATAGGACAAGAATAAAAATAAATAATAATACAAAATGCTTCGGTATCACAAAACCTCAGTGTCGTCGTTCGAATAAATCGTGTAATCGTAAGCGATACACGAACGTTGCGCATGATTTTAACGGGCGTGTTATTGTTAATGTCAAATGTGTGTTGAACACGGCTACGTTACACGTTGAACAATAATACGAAACAATAACATTTTAATACCGCGCAATCTGCACAATAGGTCCGCAGTTATGGATCTGTGACAATGGTAACAATTTCAAATGCCAGCGATCAATATTCAATTAATAAAGGAGGCGCCAGAGTGGCCTTCAAGTGGGCCTAGCACTAACATTAATAATAATAACGGTCAAAAACAAAAAAAAAATGCTTCCACGCTGGGATTTCCTGTTACGCGATTGCCATACAGCACGGTTTTCGAACCTGGAAATTATTACCCCCGTAGAGTTAAAAAATCTATTCTACGTAAAATTCGGATAGGGGCAGAGTCTACATGAAACAAGTTATGACAGGATTTCGCCGGCCAAGCCGATATACTAGCCATGTCGGTTTCATCTTTAGACATTTTTATTATTTGAGTTTTAAAGTTTTTATTCAATGGTTATAATACCTAAAACGAAAGCCAAATTCTTACCTTGTAAATACACTATATTTTTGTACAAATAATCATCTCATATCCGTAACCGAAATAATCGGATGATCAAAAATAATCTCAAATCCGTAACCGTAACAGAAACCGGTAAAATATTATTCATATATCCGTATACATATCCAGATCCGAAATTTCATATCCAAAACACATCCCTAGTCACATCACGAGTATATCATAACACTAGGATGACAATGATATTTTTAATCTGATTAACAAATTATTCTATTCCCTTGCCGCCTTTTTTTCTTGACGAATGACGTATGAACTGTGTTACAAATCTACTGGATACGGTATTCAAAACATTTTTTTTTTCATAATTAACATATACAAACGCAATTGAAAACACAAACATTTGTCACCTGAATGTATGTATGACGAGAATCAAACACAAAACTCGTAACTGAAAACCGTTTACGTCATATACTTTTAGTAATATATTTCATATATACCAGGAGAAGTATTCCTACGAACATGATTGTTTTGCTTATCGCAATTAAGAAATTGTAATTATAAATATAAATTGTAAATATAATATAGCAGAAACAACTAAAATTTAATATGTCGCTCTTTAATCGGCTATCAATAAAAACCGGGATCATAGAATAAGAACTTTTTCAAATTAACTATTTATCCATTGGATATCGAGATTTTTTATGATAATAGCCTACAAACGAGGAGACGAACCGCCTCATGGTAAGTGGTCACCGTCGCCCATGGCCATCAGCAAGACCAAAGGTATCACTGTTGCGTTGTCGGCCAGGAAATGAAAAGGTAAGAAAAAAAGAACTGGCTCTCAAGCCCCCAGCCGGAACACGACGAGTAGTTATGCGGCTGACCCGGGCAGGAGGGTGGTAGCTAGCCAGGCAGATTTCACGGAAATATAATAATACTTAGGCGAAGCGCTACCACCAAGCAGGCTGGCTTTTGTCACCTCTTACGACCCCCAGATTTGCCAGCATGGGTTTGCAGGGAGTATTCTAGACCGCTCTAATACGGCTATAACCATTGGTCTACACCCTCGCACATGTTGGAATATGCTCCTATCCTCTTCAATCCCGAGAATACACCCGTGCGCCGCAGTATCTAATGCTAACTCTAAACAATCTTTCTTCCTCCATCTAATAATCCTCATAGGAACAACGTGGCACACTTAGAGAATTCAATTTCCTAAAATGGAACGATTTGAACCCAGTACGAGTATGTTCTTGACATTTAAAAAATTTTGGACGCTTGTGACATACTGTATCCTGTTTCCCGTATAATGTAACGTTAGTGCAATTTATATAAACAATGACGATACCTATATACACGCACTCGTTTTCTATTGCTCTCTTGACATTATATTATCTCTGCGTTCACTTTTGCCATGTCTTGGTGTGGATGCGCCGAAGCATAGTCCATACGCGCACCGCTTTGACAGGGTCGCCAGCAAATATGGAGTCTAATAAACAGGGAAGGCAGAGTATAACATTATTTTGTTTATTGTACTATTGAATAACTAATTTACGTCATACCAGCGTGTCGGTTGATAATTGTTTGTAGACCGCAACATAAACATGTGAACGCTGCGGCTTGTGGCCTGTTGTTGTGGGTATACATCAGCTGCGCAGTTCAAACTTAAATACTACTCTCGCTGACCTCGTCTGCATATACTGCGGTCGCAGTGAGACCCCACGAGTGTTCATTTACACGTGTTCTGGCTTTCATTGGTGACAGAAGTTATTTGCGGTCGTGGCATCAACATTACGACACTCTCTAACGTAGTTTAGCTTTCCGGTCAAAGGGACATCTATATCATAATAACACCGACCACTTTCAGGAGGACCTTATGGAGCTAAGTAACCGTAACCGAAACTATCGGATATCAGAAATAAACTTATATCCGAAATCGTAACCGAATCCGATAAAAATGTTTCTTATAATTTCTCATTTTAGACAAGTTTTTATTATTTAATTTGTTTTTCTGTGATTATAATACCTCATAAAACCTAGAAACAAAGTCATACCTTGTAAATACATTATATTATTTTTTCAATCCGTAACCGAAACTGTCGACAACAATTGGATAATCCGAAATAATTTTATATTCATAACCGTAAATGAAACCGGTAAAATAATATTCATATATCCGTAACCATATCCGGATCCAAAATTTCATATCCATAACATCCCTAGTTATGGCTTGATAAAATTTTCATTCTGATTTAATTTTTGCCCAAATAAGGACCGAATTAATGAAAATCTTTATTTGACTTTTCACACCCAATTATCTCCGAGTGAACTCGACAGAAGACGTTTATTTCTTTTTTTCTTTCTTCTCATTTAATGGCCGACAACGTAACAGTGATGCTTTTGGTCTTGCTGACATCCATGGGGGACTGTGACCATTTACAATTAGAGGGTCATCTGCTCGTTTGATTATGATTTTCGGGGTTAACTTTGTAGGGTAAAATAGAAGATCAATGCATTATTTTATTTCTTATAGGACAGTAATTATGTAATCTCATAGATTCAAACTTTTGTATAACATTATATATCATATTAAATATAGCAATAACAAGGGTTAAATATAATCAATGGTAATTATTCGTAATAAGTAACTGGTAGGTATACCGTAATACGCATCGTCATAATAATCTCACCGTCGAATCAGCTAACGTTTGAATTATTACGACGGTGGACTTTGAACCCATACTTCCAATAAGAAAGACCGAATTTTAAACCAATATTTAACTTTTTACTTGTCATATGTAATTACATAATAATTACTCCTTAGTAATTACAAAGCAGTGAGTATCAGATAATGATACAAGTGGTGGGGAAGTGGGCGGCAAGTCGATAAATTCATTATTATTCGATCAAGCACTAGCAAGGATAACAACATCGGTACAATAGGGTTGGCGCTCACTTCACAAAAACAAATTAATAGTATCGATTTTAGCTGGTTTATGTGGTCCAACTATTTCACTTATTCATAATCGGGATTAGTGTCTACATCAAAGGATTTTTGGCAATTCTGAACAAAAAGTTCGCAAAATTCAATAGTCAATGACCTGCAAACTACAAAATGATAAAAGTTGTATGATTGTGATAAGGCTGTTATTGCACACCGTACAATTACTGCGGCCGTATCTACCTTTGCGTTGGATTATTCCAGGGACGCCACCATGCCACTTTTAAATTTAAGAAAAATCTTAACCTTAAATCTCATCAAGGATCTCTCCTTGCAATTCTGGAGCGCCTCCAACACGCTCCAGCTCCATAGGCTCATTAATATTTCCGTAACAATTGCGATCTAGCGATAACAATCGACGCGACTTAACGTGTTTCCTAAAAGACGAATTATCACAATTATCGACATTTTATTTCCTATCTTAGTAGGTAGTTTACTTATTTGTTTGTTAAGTAGTACTTTAATTGACTACCAACACTACACCAATTACTCGGTATTTAATTACCGCAAACGACGGACGACTGACAGCCCTTGATTGAACGTGCATTGTGAATGTCCTACGTTTAGTGAATAAATCTATACTTACTGATAAATTTTTATGCGTCTTTTTAACTGCGTGTATTTTGTACCCTTTCAATCCGTAATGTCTAAGTCGGTCAATATAAAGTTTCCAAAGTAAATAAGGACATTCCCGTATTAGGAATCCTTATGTTGCGGGCGCCGTAATCATACCTACCAAAAGATATCACAATTATCTACGTGCCGAGATTTTTTTTTTTTAATTTAGTATAATTTAAAGAAAGAAGGAATTTCAAAAATTTCGATTGCGCGATTCAGGCTCCTTCCCACATTTTTACGTGTGTGTATAGTGGAATGTTAATACAATAGCATAAACACAAGGAAACGGAAACTTGGGGTTCTTGCGAAAGTGCGGCGGTACTTCATGATAGAATAAGCTGCAGTAAAACAATATATTCAGAAATACTTTTAATATTATATATATATCACGAAAAACAGAAGAAGTTCCTTTTTCTAGAAATTCAAGAAGACACAGTGACGGTTAACAAGGAGGTCGGTCATATCAATATTCTAAGACACAGAGTAGTCATAGTCATAGTTTATTTTTACATTCCAAACACTTCACACCGAATCAGCTTTTAACCCCGTACAAAGCCCAAGTTCGACCGTGTGTGAAGTACTGTTGTCACATTTGGTCTGGTGCTGCCAAATGTCATCTATCAGCATTGGACTCGATGAAGAGGCGTGCAAGATGCTCATTGGTGACCCAGATCTGGTCGGAACCAAGCTGCAAAGCTTCGAGCACAGGCGCAGGGTTGCCAGCCTCACGGTCTTCTATAGGATACATTTCGGAGAGGGTGCGCAATTGTTCGAAATAATTACCCCGCCGTTTCTCCATCGTTGTTCGATGTACGGCGGATATCCATCCTTACGTAGTGAACGTACCACCTGCACGGACGACGCGGTTTGCGTCTTCATTCATAATCCGCACTGCAAAGGACTATATGCTCAAATATCAGGTCATTATTTAGAATACTCGAAATGCGCTAGGTATAAATAAGGTTTATACGCTCTACTAATGCAAGTAAATATGACATTAGAACTAGTCTTATCCACTTTCATTGTAGGTAAATAACTAAATATTGTTAAAACTTCCACCACGCACACATAAAAGTAGTTGTTGTCTGTAATTTATGGTGCAGTTCGTTAGAATGTGGTGCATCAGGGACCATCTTTAAAATCAAATATACTGTAGTAACTTAATTTGTGTGAGAATTATGTGATTAAAAATGCGTTTGAGTTTTAATCATCCCAAGAACGTGACAAATTCAGCGTAAGAAATCGACGAGTTTCATAATACTCTTAATACATAATTACAGCCAAATATTGGCTTGCGCGCTTTCTAACCAGCTTCCTACGAACGCACTATCAAAATCACCGCTACAGAAAGTCCAAAAATATTATCGTAAACAAATTTAACCTTGGAATAGCACGCATGCAATGTAAAAGCGATTAAATAATGGCGAAAACAAGTTTACGGTTAACGTCACGCAAAAATATATTTGCGCTGGTGTCATAGCACTCAAGGCCAAGATACAATGCTATTTACGAATAAACGTTATGATACGATGATAACGGATACGCGTAAACTGCGAAAAACAGTACGTGGAGCAGAACACTAATACGCCAAATGCGTAATATAATTAAATAAAGCATTAAATTGAAAAATTCAATCTACTACAAACACACGCACACACACTACACAGGACGCGCGGTTTTAAACTGCAAACACTTTTTTTTCTCCAATTCATGTGCATATTACAAATCAATAAAGAAATAAATCGTAAACAAACATTCAAAACTGCATATCTAAGAGTCCTGCATAATGTTCTTAGAGTTAAATGCGCAATCACCAAGCTTTCATCACCTTGTATGAAATGAACCTAGCCAAACAGTGGGATAATTATTGGTTATGATGAAACGTTATCATACGAATGAGTTAATCATATCCCTAAATAGGATAAAATTAACTCAAAATGCGGATGTAAATACAAGTTACCTAACTAGCAGTGCTGCCAATAAAAAAATCTCGATTCCCACGAACGTCAGTGCAATTCCCCGAAATTCCCCGCTTCTTGTAATTCATTACCCACAAATTCCCTGATATGATATATTAGATAAAAAGTATAAAATTATTATTTGTTGACCTATGTAAGGATTGACTATAATTTTTTTTTTATTACTTGTTTGCACTTTTAAACCACTTTTCAATAATTTTATTAAAAATTTCAACCTTACACACCAATAAAAAAATCGACAAATTAAAAAAATGAATGTTGGTGTAAAAAATATAAAATCGTATTTTAATGACAGTTGAGCAGGTATTTAAGTGTTGTTGTCATTCAACATGATACTAGTAAGATCGAGCTGTATTTGCCAAGTCCGAACGTGATAATTTAGTTATAAGTATTGACATGAAATAAATTTATCTTACTGAAAAAATTTGTCTGGATTCCCCGAAATTTCCCGATTTATGTCATTCCCGTGGTCTCCCCGCGCTAATCATCAATTCCCCAAAAATCGGGGATTTTCCCAGCGATTGGCAGCACTGCTACCCACTATTATGTCACGTGTTACATGTTGCTAGGCAACAAGTTCATATTTCAAGGTAATACACACATGTTGCTATGTGCTAGATAGACAAACAATATGTGAAATAAAAAAACTTTTTTACCTATATGGCAATGGATAATATCTGTTGTGCCTAATCTCTTTTTATTTAATATTTCT
>DWPT01007405.1:0-10819 GCA_018251895.1 Agathymus mariae mariae | reverse complement strand
AGATGACCAGTAAAGTCACTTGTAAATTAAGAATCAAAATATGACTTCACATTGGTGACTTTCCAATATGAGCAAAGCTACTTGATTTAACTTAACATTGTTTCATATTGTTAAGGATGTTAAAGTTGAAAAGGAAGACATATTGCATGATATAAAGATAGAATATGAGATGAACTGTGAAGATGCTTATATGGACCAAGTGGATTTGCCTGAGGACATTAACATGCTCATCAAAAAGGAAAAATTGGAAGGTAGGGATATTGTAAAATTGAAATGATTTTGTTACGATTGTTATATCAATAGCCTACAGGTTTAAACATTGTTTTCTTATATGGTTTGCTTAAGGTTCAAATCCACCATGAACTTCTGATTTTCCTTTGAATTATGAACTTATGATAAATGAATTATTATTTGCTTTATGAAGAAAAACTTGAAAGCAGCATTCTGATACAATTGCTTCCATTGTGAAGTGAAATGAATATCCTGAATTGATTAATTTATCATACATTGCAGGCTGTTTAGAAAGAGAAATTAGAATATCTGATAAAAAAAATTTCATAAATCTTTAATTGTGAAATGCAGTAGAATATGCTAAAGGTCTCATCAATTATAAAGAAAGACCTACAACGTGAAGCGGGCTGATATTAACTTGAAAGCACTAATTTGTATATTACTTTTCAGAAGCAAAAAGAGTCAAAAACAAATATAAAAAGACTAAATGGAAGAGTCCCAAAAAAATTGTGAAACCCAACACTGAGATTTGTGAAAGTCAATTATATTGTGGTAATTTTAATATCCATATTATTCCACACTAAGTTTGAAGCTTAGTAAAACCTTTCACTTACTCATTAGTAATGTGTAAAAGTTAATAACATAATTTTGTTTTAGGTACATTAGGTTTTCAACGAATAATAACTATATTGTTTTAATGTGAATTATTAATTCAATTATAATATTTATGTTACAGGCTTATGTCCCAAAGAATTTTTAGATAAAAACAAGTTAGTAGCTCACCTCGAAGAACATAGGACAAGTAGAAACTGTTGTTTGTGTCCTCAAATTTTAAAAGGCTGGGCTCATTTGTTAGGTCATAGACTTATGCATGTGCCGAAGGATCAAAAAACATGCCATATATGTGCAAAACGGTTCCTGACTGGTGCAGGTTTAGAATTTCATTTCAGGAAGATTCATTTAAATGAAAAGGTACAGTAATTAGTTGTAAAATATTTAGAGTATAATGAGCTTCTTCCATCCTTGATTCTAATTCAACTTTCCCTACATGCGGTATACCCTGTTGAATAATGGACGAAGCTATAACGGTAAATAACTGATTGGATGTAGCTGGTGTGGGTTTTCACCTGGCTTGCTTAAAGTCAACTGTGAAATGTTTACACCGCTTTGCAGTTCTAGAGAGCCAGTTAACAAGTGATTTTAATTTTAGCACTTAACTTCAAAACTTGTTATTATAAAAACAAATTAAGTTCAGTTGAAATGAGTGGTTTGCTCATAAGATTTCTTTACTTGATCGAATGTTTACAAATGTTACATCACGCCACGATAAAAGCTCTCGCGCTGTCGAGTATTTCTAGTCGGATTTTTTTTTCCATAAATTGTTTTGATTTCAGAACATTGTATTGTCTTGTGACATGTGTCCACACTCATTCGAGTCTTCAAGGAAACTTCTTAAACATATGTGGAGTATGCATTCTAATATGAATTATGTCTGTGATCATTGTAATAAAATGTGAGTAGGTATAATCTTATATTCCAAGTTGAAAATAATCATTGTTTCCTTAGCAAATGTACTGGACTCATATATATTTACATAATATAGCTTGTATATTTGTAAGTTCATAATTCATTTATTGATTCAAAAAGTTATAAAATTTATACATGGCGCGCACGCACGCACGTACACTCAGACACACAGGGAATCCTAGTATGGAACCTAGAGCCACTTATAAAACTTTATAAAACTTTTCTGTGAAATAATAAATTATATTTGTGATAAAACTTTGCAAAACTTTTCTGTGAAATAATTATATTTTTGAAGCGTGTCCAAAATGCTGCATATCAACTAGCAACATAAACCTACTGCAGCACTGCAACCGGAGTACGTTATAAAACGTTTCAATAACACTACCGGGAGGATGGTTGCCCAGCACGACAAAATTTTGCGGGGGTACCGTCATACATCAGTAGCCAGAAGTAAGGTGGCCGGTACATAACCCAGCCTTCATAATGACCGAACACCTCTACCTCGTTGTTCAGCAGGATGCACCACGAGCAGGACGAGTTGGATTCAACTCAAGGATGGAAAAGCTCCCTATCACTCAGACCTAATATCAGATTAAGTAGGGAAAACTTTTTTTTTCAGTTACAGCAACAAACATGCGTTAAGGGTGCATATTCGGTCCCACATGGAAGTGAAATTGTATGTTTGTAACATGTGCAATTTCTCATGTAAACACAGCGGCGGACTGAAGGTAACTGTACAGGAGGCATTTGAATGGTTCAATATAAATGTAGAGCTTTAAAAACAACAAGCAATGAATATCTATTAGTATATAAATTGTTTTTACATGCAGTTAAATCAATAAAATTTAAACCAAGACCATCAGCGAGGACAATATCCTGATAGACATATATTTATAACAGAAACTAATGTAAATGAAACATGGGAAGTATTTCCTATCGAATGTAATTTTGTGTGCAATCAAGCATTGTAGTACATAGATGGTTAACATGTTTCTGACTTATGACGTTTATATTGTTTCATTTTTTCCTTTATAACTTATTGGATCTATAAATGTACAATTTTATTATTTATTGAAAGATGTGCTGAGGAGTTTAAGGTAAAAAATGTCGTGCATAAATTTGAATTTACTGAATGATTCTGAATTTGAATTTACACGAATAACGGTCGAGGTTGAGTGATCAGTGTAAAATACATTTAAAATGTTTATTAACCGCTACATTTTACACGTGACCAATACTTCAGTTAATGTCGCTCACGCCGTTAGGTATAATCAGAAGTGCATTAAAAAATAATTAATACGAATAGCTAGACGAGAACACAAAAATGCTATTTTAACCAAACGCCTAGAATGCATTAAATATTAGCTACTCTGATCCACCGTCCGCCATGTTTGATAGAATTGTCAAAATTGGTCCGTGCAGCGACAGCTGTCATCGCGTAGGCCACGTGCAAACCACGTGACTGCCACTAGTTCGTTACTGGTAATATTTGTTAGATGTTATTATATTCTCGTCATTTATATTTTTGTTTATAGGATCATAAGATAAGGAAACACATAGCGAAAAAGGTTTATTGCACGGAATGCAAACGTGTGTTCGAGAACCAGGCGAAGTGCGATCAGCACAAGTGTAGTACGAAGCCGCCGACCATCTGCACAGTGTGCGGGGTGGAGCTGAAGCGCGGTGTGAGGGTGTGTATGATCTTTTGATGCAAGACCTTGGGAATGTATAGTTCAAGGGGTCTGTCATTGCTTGGCGTGGCATGTCACGCTGACAAAATGCCGTTTGTGGCAGTGGAATCCCGCTCATTCGTGTTAAGTTTGAATCGTCTTCATTAGAATCCCATTCTCAGCTCGATATGAGGGTCGGTTGATTAATTGAAATTTGACTGCGAGATGAAGTTATTTTTGCCTAGTATTTATTTTTACGGAGCCTTTTTAACATCCCTTTTCTATACCTTTAATTTTTTACTTTCATCTTGCCTTTTAATTATCTTTATTTAATTGTTTTTTAGCTTGCATTTTAATTGCCTATTTATTTATTTTAGCCTATCTTAAATTACTTTAGGGTGTAAGGCGTTGTATGGGCTGCGACGAAACCCATACGCTTGTTGGTTGATGGTAGTTGATAGTAAATGATAGTCAGTACTGGGAAGTTGATAATTGATAGTTTATTGATAGAACCAACTGAATATAACTAAAAGATAGATTAGAAATGATAGAGCGAGCACGCGTGACCGGTGTTGCTTGGGTCAATCAGCGCACTCACTCAAAATACATTAATGTAGCGTAATAGCATAAACTGCTGACGCTACAAAATGTACGTGCCGTGGCCCGTACAGGCGTTTTATAATATCTAGATACAAATCAGTCTCTTCTGCTCTCGCTTTACCCTGATGGAAGACTGATGAGAATGTGTACCTCATATTGGGATCTCGGAGCTTCGGACCCTAAAGTTTAATACTGACAGTACTGATGCATGATAATGAGGTTGATTACGTGCCTTGCTAGCAACTACTTTAAATCAATCGTGTCGAAGAGAGTAATAAGCAGGTTCCATCTTCAATCTTAGCTGAGAACGCGTCGGTAATGACTTTGGTATTACGGTTGTCCATGGGCAGCGTTGAACACTTGTCATTGATCTTCGTATACTCGTTTGTCGGTTTTAAGATTAAAAATGCGCGTGCAGATGATCAAAGTAAAACTTATTTATGAACTAGTTAACATTTTTGCCACAATATTAGCGTAGAAGCGTCATTTTTGATAAAATTTGAATAGTTGAAATTACATAATAACTGTCTATTGATACAATTATAAAAAATCACAAAGCACTATGATAAATATTAATGGCATAACCTCAGCTCTTCATGAGCATCCGACGTGTACATTTACAACGTGTGCACACCCGACACAATCTTCACCCTCCCAGCGTCTTAGTTATATCTTCCTTCTCTCTCATGTAACGAAAAGTGCCTAAACATGACGAATCCTTGAATTGAACCTCAGAAGTTTCACATTAAACTTATCTACGTTTCCTTAACCTCGTCCTTCAACTGCCCTGTACGTCGTAAATAAACGCATTCAATTCGCTCTCAGCTGTCGCGTCACATGGACACGCATAAAGCGGTGGGCCGGTACAAGTGCACGCGGTGTCCGAAGGCGTACAAGGCGCGCGGCGCGCTCGAGATCCACATGAACCAGCACGACGGGAACCGCAACCTGCGCTGCGAGTTCTGCCCCGCCACCTTCTACTACCCCAGCGTGTTGGGCAAGCATCGCAGGATACACACAGGTGTGGTGTGTATTATATACCACCGCATGTAATGGATGTGGAATGTTAACGCAAATATTAATTACTTAAACTATATATAGTTTTCTATTTCATAATTCTAAGCTAACGTAACACTAAACATCGTAATCGTAGCGTGTGTTCTTTACTAATATCATGGACAGTGCGAATTTTGTTTGTGTGTGCGGCGCGTAATCTCTGGAACTACTTATTGTAAAAATTCTTGTACCATTTGAGAGGTAACTTATTCCAGATGGACATAGGCTATACCACGTTGATGGTTATATATCATTATCTAATTGTTCAACTTAAACGAAATCGGACTGATCCGTCTCGGTCATTATTATCTAAAATACAAATATTGTGACTGCCCAATAACAAGGTACAAATAAAAAGCCATTGTATTATTTGCAAGTAATACGCCCTCGTTTTAAGTGTCAGGTTATATTTAATTACGACATTTATCTATATAAATCTCATTTGTCTGTCCATGTCACCTCCTACAGGGATTTTTCCAGGAAGGTGTGAATATATAAGTTATTATTTCAGGTGAAAAGCCGTACGTGTGCAAGATATGCAATAGAGGATTTACAGGGAACAATAATCTTAAGGTGCACATGAAAGTCCACGGCGAACACAATTTGATTGTCAAAAAGGTAAAACCGGAAATTATTGAAACATGATTTACGGTTACGTCACGGTTATATACGGTTTGAAGTTTATATTTTAATAAATGTTAAATAAAATCGAGGGATACTTAAATAAATAAAGGATCTGTTAAAACAACGTGTTGTTTTTTTTTTTTTTGATTATTTATTATGGAAATACGATTTAAGTTTAGGTAAAAAATTAAATGTATCACATACAAAAAAGTCTTTGGCGAGTACTGAAAGTACTATAGGATCTAAGCATTTACAAAATAAATATTACACAGAAAACAGACGGCGTAGCTGCGGCACGACAGCGGCTCAAAGGTTTCATGTGGATAGTTACGACATTGTTGCTGTCGGTCGTTTCAAACCAATGTACACAACGCAGCAATAATATATAAAGCTTTCTGTCGAGAACGATTAGTTATTGGATCGAACGTCGCTTATAAATCGTATTTGATTTAAGACTTCGCTAGTACGCTTGCTTCGATTTTAAGAGTAACGATTGAAATGAGTTAGTATTTATAACATGCTGTTGTTGAGGGTAAGCCCTCCAACAGATTGGGAAAAAAGTTTCGAAAAGGAATAAAGGCTTCCGGATCGATTTAGAGTAACTGTTGGACTCTAGGGGACCTAAAGCCCGTTCCGAGTTACGTTAGTTTAATGATAAGCGGGACGGCTTGCGGGAAAAATGTTCACCGTAAAATGATTTTGCCGATTTCTAATGAAACTATATGAAACGGTCGTGCTACGCGCAATTGTTAAGAATGCTGATTAACTACCTAGCTAAGCGGCTCGTGATATAATTCTGAATATTATTATTATATTGGGCAAGACTTCGGCATATTTGGATCTAGTTATATATACCTCGCTGCGATAAATTTCATACTATTGCTGCAGAGTTACTTGTATGTAGACTTATTCACGCGGACTAATTGGATTCCTATATGGATAAACCGTTATTCACGAAGTTAGGGGACGAAGCCTTCGAGCATTGTCGTGCCAAAAACAAAATACATACTTATTTATATACAAGGATAACAAAATTTTACAGCAATAATCATACTTAAACTCAATGTCTTAATTACATTTAAATAAAATTACACTAACGTCCCTACCGTTCACTTAACTATAACAAGCTTATTAGTGTCCTGATTTTGGTCAAATAACAACGTTATTCAAACAATAAACTGACTAATAAACAATGTACTTATACGAAACATACGATCCAAAATGAGCGAGTACAAAAGTTGGTAAAAAATTCTAGAAAAAATCCAGTGTATCGCGCTGGACGGTGTCCGTATGTTGTTAATACATACGAGTTAATCATTTAGTTTCATTTACTAAACCCGACCGGCTGTAACACATTTCGAGTAATAATTTATTACGTTAAACTAAATTAAAATGTAGTAAATGTTATGTATATTTAATGAGTACTATTAATTAAAACAATATTATGTACTATTAATAAACATATTAATTAAAAAAAAAAGTACGCATGCGCACAGCGAGGTATCCAATATGGATGATAACAATTTACGAAATGATTTAATGCGCCACTGTTAACGGTAAAATGTGATGGTCTATGTTGCTATTTTGACACGAATTTGGACAGGAAACAATGATGCAAATATAATATGTCGTATGGACGTATATCTTAGTAATACTTCAGTAGTGAAATTTATAATATCTTCACAAATTAATCAGCTGATTTAGGAAAGAAGATGTTAAAGAAACACCAAGTACCAGCGCCCGTTTCTTAAATTACGTGGACCTCCATTTTATTGTAATATGCCCTCACTCGATGCCGTAGTCCCGCAATCAATAATTATAACCAACTGTACTTAAAGGTTGCATTAGTACAAAAGCGATATGTGAAATTATGTATACCGGAGGTAAAGTATCATATGTTATAACAAATATCGAGTATTAAATTTAGTTTCATTTTGTAATAAATTTTACTATGGAAACCTCCAAGTGAAACTTGATGATCGATAGATATGAAATAGTGAGTGTCTAAACAAGTCGTGGATTCTGATATTATCTAATGACGTCACAGAGTGAAAATTGAAAATTATTTCTTGATAAAGTATACCTGAACACCTCCGGTATATAGATAGATACCATAGAAAAATGTACTTTATTCAGACAATTATTATATTCCGTTTGATGATAATTTCTATTGAACTTTGGCTCTCCGTCCATCCTTGAAATCAAGCAGCAAGGTGCATCGTGAACAAGAGACGAGCCCCTAACGCCAGACCCTTTGTTCTACGGGTCACTGGGCCCTGCAGATTTGATCTGAGATTTGATTGCCCGTGAGCAAATTAAGAAAGCGATTTCCCGCCGTCCTCTCGGCCGACAACGCGTAAACGATGCAGTCGGTATCACCGATATATTTGGGCTCGGTCGAGTACTGATATAAATAAATGGCATCGTTGTCTTCAACTATAGAGACGTATAGACGGACGTGAGCGATGTACGAATGTTTAATAGTAAAGATTGCTGCCTAAGTTAGTTGAAAACAACATGTCAGAGCGAAGAATATGTTGAAGTTTAATTGAACTCAGAATCTGTCAGAATTCTCCACTGCGTTATTCAGCCCCTACAGCTTTGAACCACATGACCCCAGTTTATGTATTACATTTGTAGAAATTTTAATTTATAAAAACCCCTACATCTATGGACACTATTTTCATTGAGTAGGACTAAGGTACAATTTTAATGTAAGGCATCATTTCAGTGTATACGTATAGTCGTAGACAGAGAACACTATAGACGAATTATATCCTCCTCGCTCGCACACGACATATAGAAACTTATAGGTCATATTGATGAGTTATTTTTGTTACTGCGTAGCTGTTCTTTCGAAGAAAGATATTTAAATACTTCGCTTTTTTATCTAATCAACGACATAATCACGACGAATAGACTTACTTACTCAACAATTTGATAAGTGTTTTAACGTTATACTGATCAAACAAAAGCATTGATTTGCCGTCTCAGATATTACCACGATATTCAGTCATCAATAATGTTCTCGGTCAACGCAAACAGTGAACTCTCTCATCGAAATACCTACACGCTATGGCTAGTAAACAGAAAGGAACTATTCTCGAGTAACATAACATAAAATAATTAGGCAATGCAAAGGCGGACCAGTCAAGACCACTCCTATCGTCTAACGTGAACTCACTCTAGGCTATCAACGACTTTAATAATTTACTTAACTCTACCGACCGACGGTGGAACGAATATCTTAAACATAATCTATCTAGTTCAAAGAGTCCACCGCACCGCACAGGAACAGTCACGATGATATCTTTACACTGGTGTAAAGTGATTTACGTAACACAAAGTTTTAAAGTATTCAAAACTATTATAAAAAATTATCTTGAGCTTTGTCTAAAATCAGCTTGTTTCCATTTTTTTATGAATAAACATGTTATTACAAAATATGTCAAGAATTGAGTTTTAAGTTAATAGATAATTATAATAATAATATATTGTCAAAACTCGCAATTAGTGCTGTCGGTAAATGCGAGCAGGAAAAAAACCCCTCGGGAGTTTCTTGCCGCTTCTTCTTCCGGGACCATACGCGGTAGGGATTTGTTGAAGCATTATTGTTTGTATAAAACTGTGTCCAGCGAACGTTCCAGCGACCGCACGTCGTGTATTTCCGTTAAAACACATTGCTACGACACAGACAAACGCATCCGTATTATCTTGCGTAAACGAAAACCACGTCGAGGCCAACTCCAAAAAATGTCCTGTCATTTATACTTCAATACGCTTTCATTAAAAATATCAGACAAACCCGTGTATTTACAACGTCAACGTGAAGCTGGACACAGTTTCGAGAAACTATAACGGACCGCGGCTGAGAAGTACCTCTATTGAACAAAACAACAAACCCATCTCGTGTAATAAAATGACAATACAACTAAATGGACATGCTGCCAAATCTCGCGGACCTACAATTTTATTCACTAATCTAACGTGCCGGCAGCGACAGATATAATGTATCATGGAAACAAGTTCCATATTTGTGTTAAGTTGTATTATTATACCGAACAGACGCTCAGTGATATGTACACGTCATCAGCCACAAGGTAATGGACTCCAAGTACATTGTAACCACTGCAAGTCGGTGCTTAACTCCACTCCCACGTGACCTTGAGCCTACAAACCAATTGGGTGCGGGGGACCCTCGCGAGATGAGCACTATACTATATATCGTTACTGAAATGTGTATTCGGTAACCTAACTATAGTTTCTCTGGTGCCTACCTTCTCCGTATCTATCAGTGAACCGGAGCTATACTTCTTGGCCTTCGGGACCAGAGGTGGGACTTCGCTGCAAGTGGAACAGTTGTCGTCCGTTACCTTGGAGCTGGAGCCGGCGGTGCTGAACTTCTTTAGGCTGCCAGTGGCTAGAGAGCCGTTTGATGAGGAGCAGTGTGGCGGGAGAAGGGGCACTCGCTCCTGGAGATCTCTGGTGGAAGTGGTCGGTCGGTGACCGCAGCCACTACTGCCGGATTCCGATGGGGCGACGTCTGGACAACCACCCATTTGAATCCATTCGTATATTCTGAAATTAGCAATTATGTAACAAATATTATGTATCTTAGTGAGAAGTCTCAATTTTCACCTTTCGCCCTTAGGTCCCAATTTCCGCTTACTTCTTGAGGATTGGGGGATAGTGAATGCACTTTTGTAAGTTAGTTTGTTCAACATTTTAAACTTCACCACTTACCATCAGGTGGGATTGTTGTCAAACATTAACCTATTTTATGTAAAAAGATCGCTGTGCATACTGTTCCAATTTTGCATGAGGGGGTATATGTGGCAGTTACAAAATTTACTTTCACTATTAAATTTTCAGTAGGTACTTTGTTCTTAGAATTTTTGGGGTATAAGGGGTTCCAACCATCAATAATTCCAAACCAGTCTCCCTCGCTAGTTGTGCACCCTGCTGAACACCGGACAATTTTATGGGGCCAGGGCGCTTCCGTTGGACATCGCTGGGCTCTGTACCGTCAAGTTTAATCCCGGTGGTACATTGACCGTGAAATGTTATATGACTCTTAATCCATACCCGACCGAAGTAGTGGGATTAAATTC
>DWPT01007404.1:0-10820 GCA_018251895.1 Agathymus mariae mariae | reverse complement strand
GCATTTTGTGCATTACAATAGTAATCGACATCTATATCTGGTAAAGAAATTGTAGAATACAACTTTGTTGTGATTCTCAAGACAAACCGACTTGAAATTAACTTTAATGAAATCATTTTTATATTCTTAATTATAAAATATTATACATTTTAAGTCTTCAGCTGCAGCAAATATCTTGCAAAATAACAAATATATTTTATTTAATATATATAAAAACTTAAAGTATTATTTTAAGCACTGTGGTCTCTGTGCTTGTGACTGCAATGAACATTTCAGATTCAGAAAATTATGATAAATATGATACTGAAAACATTAAAACAACTTAAGATAATCGCATAGATTAATCATAGATGTTGACAACATATACAAAATTACTGTATGATTGAAATGGGAAACGAAAATACAACGTCAAAGTTAATTGACACTTGTTGAGTGAATGTTTTTTTTCCTCTCTCATATGGCGTTGGCGTAAATACGCTCATCCAAAGACATTTTTAAATTACTATTTGAGTTTGAAAATTACAGATTCAACAGACTAATACGACGATAATATGGTTTTGGGTTCCTGACAACCTTTTACCAAATCCAGGGATTTCTTGTAGGAGTTATCATTCCTCCCAGAAATAGCTAGATTGTTGCCATATGTTGTTTAGATATTAGGTTTACTTTTTTAGGCTTTTCCAGATGAGAATATTATACTCTGCCATCAGAAAGTATGTAAAATAATTTGTGATATCATTTTCTGTACTTTCAAGTACCAATCTATGATCTTTTTATTATTTAACCTATAAGTTATTTTTAACTAGTCTGTAGTTTGTACTTAACTCAGTCACGGACTGCTGTTTCGCGCCAAATTTTGGCAAGTAAGGAATTAAGGGTGTCAAAATTCATTAGAAAGTTGGATAAATGTTTCAAAGTTGAAGTGGAAAGAGAGTACCCATCAAGAAATCAGAATCTATAAAAGAAATTACAACTGCAATGATATTAAATTAGTGCAAATATCAAGACGCGAAATGGTTAAATTTAAATTGAATTATGTTTAACTAGTCCAATCTGGTATACTTGTAATATAAATTTTCAGTTATACTTTATATTTCATAATAACGAATATTAAAATAAACTATCATTATGTCTAATCTCTTGCAAGATTTCCTATAATCTAACTATATAAAAGTATTTATAACTAGATGATAATGCCTGGGACGAGTAATTTGCGTGTAAGCCCTAGGCTTAAAGAAAAACTATTTAAGAAGGAGAATAATGTTAAAGCTGAAATAAAAGAGTTTCAGAAGAATATCTCTCCTCCGGGCAAGTAAGTGAACTTCATGGATACCAAAAATATGACTACTCAAGAGCAGAATATTCCATAATTATGATTTAAACAGTAATAGTAAAACTAAATTAACATTAATGTTTTATTATTAAATAACTTAAAAAATTATCAACTGTCATTATTGCTTTTACCTGGAATGGATGGAATTATGACGATTGTGCATAATGCTACTCACAAATGCATAGATTGATTTAATGCACCCTCTTTTCATGGATTATTATGTTGAAAGACCAGATATAATTGATAATTTTATTTTAAAGGATATGTGTATATTAACGTGCATCATTAATATGAACTTACTATGCTAAAGAAAAACATTTTAAAGACACTTGTGTTTCTGACGGATCCATGTCAGAAAATATTTTATTGCTAATTAAATTCACACTTGGTATTCATTTTAGAGGCAGCAAAACATCAAAAATTGTCAGTAACCAGTTGAAGATCACAAGTATGTTTCCAATTAAGCGGAATAGAAGTCCATCAATAGATAATGAGAGTAGTTACAGTGAGCAGGTATTATTAACATTTAGTGTTATCTGAAATAAAATTATGAACAAATGATGTACTCGCTACATAGTGAAATTGAGAGACCTAAATATTTTATTACACTATGAAAAATTTTCATTAAAAGGAGAGTGGAATAAAACTGATATTGAAAATATTTCCTTTACTTGTGATGTTTTTAGTTCCAATTTGAAAACAATTAAAATTGTGATTAGGAATCAGTTGATAGGTAAGTACAGCAAGTAAACATGCTAGGTCACTTAGAAATCACACAACTATTTGTAAGTACAGTAAGTATATATGTGCTAACTATATATGTTTAAGCGATTGTTAGCAATTTTTTAGAGAGCCACCTAGTATAAGTTCAATTGTAATTCAGCTGGCTTGCGCAGAGCCCACTTTACCATATCTGTTGTTCATCAGAGTGCACCTCAGGGGAAGTTGGTAAGGAAATTCATGGATGCATGGAGGTTTATACTTTGGTTTGTATTTTTTACAGAAAAAAATTAAACTGGTCACATCAAAAAATGAATCAATACACTGTCTAGATGAAAATTGTTTAGTACAAAGCAAGTATTCACTAGAAGGATCTAATAATGTGAAAGAGAACTTACAAACTGAATATAATAATTCTGATAAAATACTGGAAATAGATAACAATTCCAATGAATGCCATATTAATGAAATTTCGAATGGGTCAAAGGGCAGCAATGCAAGTGAAGAATTAATTGAGAACACAGAAAGTTCTGATAAAAATGAAAATATATCTAAAGTAAGTTCAAATTTAGAAAAATGTGACACTTGTGGCCAATTTTTAAATAATTCTGATATTATTTATTACCAAGGTCATCCACAAAATGCAATTGAAGAATTTATTGCTTTGACTAATGACAAATTGATACTATCAGCTGGTTTGTATCTAAGTATTTTTATTCTCACACCTAATATGCCTCATAATGTAACTTAAAGTTGCTTGCAGTGTTTTATCTGAGTAGACAAAAATATTTATTTTCAAAACAGACAAAACTTGTTAGTATGTATGTTATTTAGTGATGCAGAAACGGTGTTGTCATTTAAGATATATTTCAGGTGATGAAGGTGACATTATGGAGAGGCCACAAACTAATATAACAGGATTTTCTATATTTGATCATCATGGACATCTGTGCCCAATAGATGGCGGTCTTATTGAAACTGATGTCCGAATTTACATGTCAGGATATCTTAAATCCATTTGTTCAGATTCTCCCGACATTGACGAAGAATCAATTCCTGTTAAAGATGTAGGTCCAATCATTGAATGGTAAGGACAGAGTGATAATCAACATGAAGAGGATAAATGTTCATAATTTTAATGATTTCGAATTGTATATTTATTACAGGTTTATTCATGGCTTTGATGGAGGTATGAGAAATTGCATAACATTATCTACAGAATTTGGTGAATATAATTTGCTTAAACCTAGTGCTGAATACACTCCTCTAATGGATAATTTATATGAAAAAATATGGTTAAGCAAAGTTGTGGTTGAATATTTAGAAGAGAATCATTACCTTCAACCGACATATGAAGATTTATTAGAGAAGGTAAGAGAGTCGACTATACCTGAATTGAATGATAAAAAGATGTCTGAGGAATTACTCCACAAGCATGCACAATTTGTATGTGACCAAGTTGTGACATTAGAGGCAGATGATGATGTAGAACCATTGATTACATTACCATGTATGAGAGAGTTGATAAAACTAATGGGTATTAAATTCGGGAAACGTAAAATTCGGCCTAAAATAGACTATAAAAAAGTTGATAAGAAGGCTTGGACAAAAGCTACCACTACTCCACTTGTACGAAAGACTTTTGAGAGTTTCTTTACAAATCAGTTAGATAAGACAAACCATGAGCTGGTTTTAAGAAGAAAAAGGTGTGGTATATGTGAAGCCTGCCAGTTACCTGATTGTGGTCAGTGTAATGCTTGCCGGGCAATGGCTAAATTTGGTGGTCATGGTCGTACTAAAAAAGCGTGCGTACGAAGGTTCTGTCCTAACATGGCCGTGGAGCAAGCAGAAGATTCTGACCCAGAGGATGAAGAAGAATATCGTCAAATGGCTGAAAAAAAAGAACATGATAAAATTGATGAAGCTTTACCGGTGAAACTGACTGGGACTAACACTAAAAAAATCAACTGGATAGGCGAACCAACAAAAGCTGATGCTACAAAAGTTTACTATGAAAAAGTGGAAATTGATGGTTCTGAACTAATGGTTGGGGATTATGTTATGGTTGAAACGTCACAATCTAATATCCCTGCTTTAGTTGCTAGGGTAACTTATATGTGGAAAGAAAGTATAAATCCTAAAGCTGGCTATTTTCATGGCCAAGTGTTTATTAGGTCATCAGATACCGTTTTGGGAGAATGTGGTGACCCAAGAGAAGTATTCTTAGCAGATAGATGTTGCCATGGGGCGCCCCTATCTTCGATTTTAAGGAAAGCAAACGTAGAAAGAAAAAATGCACCAGCAGATTGGTTCCGACTTGGTGGAAAAGAAGTAGACGAACAGTTTATTGAAGATGATGGTAAAACTTATTATTACAAGAAATATTATGAGAGATTTACAGCACGCTTTGAAGATATTCCAGAAGATCCATTGTGTCCAAACGTGTTACGAATACATCGTTTTTGTCCATCATGCGAGCGTAAAACAAAACGCGATGCCATGGATATTCCCAAAGTTTTAGGGAAACTTACAGAGAAGTCCGAAATGGTCAAAGAAACCAATAGATCCGAGTGGAACTCAGTTCGATGGCAAAATTGTGATTACAAAAAAGGTTGCGGGGTCTTTCTGAAGCCGGGTATATTGAATACTAAAAACAACTTCATAAAAGATAACGGCAAAATTAAATTAGAAAAAGTCGATGAAGACATTTATCCCGAATATTACAGAAAGAGTGACAACAACTTACGCGGTTCAAATGTCGATACAGGAGAACCATTTTGTGTTGGTTATATCGCCGCGGTAACCGCGGCTGGGGACGGCCTCCTCATATCGCCCCAAGACATTTATTTGAAGGTGAACATTCTGTACCGGCCAGAAAACACTACAAGTAGATTTCCGCAGCACGAAGATCTTAATATCTTATATTGGAGTGATGAAATTAAAGAAGTACCGTTTTCGGCAGTGGTCGGTTTCTGTCACTTAGTTTACGAAAAAAATATTCCTCAGCAATACACGCTACATGAGTGGCTAGAGAGGGATCCAAATCGATTTTACTTTAGAATGGCATTTAATAAAGCCACAGGAGAAATTGAGGATCTACCACAGCACGCTACAGTTGTTGGTCGTACCGAAAGAGGTAAGGATAAAGGTAAGGGAAAAGGGAAGTCTAGTAAACCTCCAGAACCTAGTACTGCTACGGTATTAGAAACGAAAATTCGACCATTGAGAACATTAGACGTTTTCGCTGGATGCGGTGGATTATCGGACGGACTGCATCAATCTGGAGTCGCAGAATGCAAATGGGCCATTGAGAACATGGAAGCTGCAGCTCACGCATATTCCATGAATAATAAGAACTGCACAGTGTTCAATGAAGATTGCAACGCATTGCTTAAAGACGCCATGTCGGGCGCTACGCACAGCGGCTCAGGGCTTCGTCTGCCGGCGCAGGGAGAGGTGGAATTACTTTGCGGTGGCCCGCCTTGCCAGGGCTTCTCCGGAATGAACAGATTCAACTCGAGGGAATACTCTAACTTTAAAAACTCCTTAGTCGCCTCGTACTTGTCATACTGCGATTACTACCGGCCGAAGTATTTCATATTGGAGAACGTCAGAAATTTTGTAGCGTTTAAGAAGGGTATGGTTTTGAAGCTGACATTAAGAGCCCTGCTGGATATGGGTTATCAGTGCACTTTTGGCGTCCTCCAGGCCGGGAACTATGGGGTCCCACAAACCCGTAGACGTCTGATTATATTAGCTGCTGCACCCGGATATAAGCTGCCCATGTATCCAGAACCCACTCACGTGTTCAGTAGACGCGCGTGTTCGTTGACGACGACTATCGACGGGAAAAGATTTGTGACAAATATAAAATGGGACGAGTCTGCTCCCAGACGAACGTGTACAATAAGTGATGCAATGAGCGACCTGCCGGAGATATGCAATGGAGCCAATAAAATAGAAATAAACTACGGCTGTATGCCCGAGAGCCACTTCCAGCGCTTGGTTCGGAGTAAGGATGAGAATGCTAAGTTGCGTGATCACATATGCAAGAATATGGCCCCGCTCATCCAGGCGAGGATTAGTAGAATACCTACGACACCGGGTTCGGACTGGAGAGATCTGCCGAACATTTCTGTTACACTATCTGATGGAACTAAGTGCAAGGTATGTCTGCGGATAGCACCTTCGTATGGTTATCGTGAGGTTCCCTTTTCAGTTTCATTATCAGTGTCAGTTTGGGTGTAAGGGGCTCCATCCTTCCTGGAGTCTCAGCTAACCTACCCAGCTCGTGGTGTATAAGCATGCACCGTGCTGAACAACGGACAAGGCTATGGCGAGTGGTCCCTCCTGTGGAAGATCTTTGGGCTCTGTACCACCCAATTTAATCCGGCGGTACTTGCATGGTAGTTGTATTTTTTGCTCACACCTGGATAGGCTACTACTTAGGCACAAGGACTGCCACCCTCCTTCTAAAATTGAATTGTTTCATGTGTTTCATAGTCATACAATAAAAGTCAAATACAGTACGTTCCATAAAACATAGAACCATTTTTTTTAAGTTTAATAAATTTATCACTACATAACGTAACAGTGGTATGTCAGATTGCTCCTATATAATATGTGTCGTTACAACAGGTGCTGCAGTATCGGTACGATGACAAGAAGAACGGTCGGTCTAGTACGGGGGCGCTGCGCGGAGTGTGCGCGTGCTCAGGCGGCGGCGCGTGCTCGCCCGCGGACAAGCAAGAGAATACGCTCATCCCGTGGTGCCTGCCGCACACCGGCAACCGACACAACCATTGGGCCGGGCTTTACGGTAAATTTATGCTTTTACGTTTCCATGCATCCGATGCAAACACACTTATGGAAGAACAATTGCAAATTTCTGTCTGTCTGTCTGTCAGACTTGAATAAACGAAAAAGCAGGAGATGATACGTTATAGTGTATGTATTTTTTCTCGAAATACATAAGTTGAACGATATTCAATAGGAAAAATGCACGATATATGACTTTTCTACTGCATTTAACTCGAAAACATAAAAAGCAATATAGATTCGTACCCATAGTTGACAGATAAACCTACATGAAATTCCTGAACGCATTCATAGTACGGAACTACACGCGCCACGCGAGTCTGGTTCGGGGTTGAGTGAGGTTTTTTATTGTATAGGTTCGTGTGGAACAGCCACCACACCCACTTATTCTGATGTGAGGCCAGTTCGGGTATGTGTTAAACTCTGGAGTTTATTTAAGTTGGATGCAGATGTCCAAGGGCACCGAGTAACAAAATGGGCTGGAAACGCGTTCATTATATCAATACCAGCTTACAAAAGTATACAAAGTTGCTAAAGCAAATCTACATCCAGAGTGGCCAATACAATACAACGCCGGCTCCGGGACACGGACAGCCCTGTTAAAACACATTTAGAAGAAACTGGTGATGTAGTAATTGTTCTTGTATTTTAGTTTCACGTTTATTTAAGGAGATATCGTAGAATCTGAACACTTTTTTATTGATTTTAAACATGCCGTGAGTTTTTCACATGTAATTGGACCGAAGTAACTTTATTCTTTTAAATTATAAGCATTTAAAATGTAGAATAGTTCCAATATGCTTGCCTCATATGGACCGTGTCTTGGTTAATTTCAAATTTACACTCACAAGTCTTACATCTAATAGTTATAGGCGTGTTAACTAGCAGATGTCTTGCTTTCTTTCTGACCGTCAATTCGGAGGTTACTCCGCTGGTTTAACAGTGACCGTATAACGTCACGGGGCGAGTTCGCTGACAGTTGCGGATTGTCACCGTAAATTATCGTATCGGTTAGGGCGAGTGTCGTGGAGCGGCTACTTCAGCACGACGGTGACGGACCCCGAGCCGATGGGCAAGCAGGGCCGCGTGCTGCACCCCGAGCAGTCGCGTGTGGTCTCCGTGCGGGAGTGTGCGCGCTCGCAGGGCTTCCGCGACGCCTACCTCTTCGCCGGCTCTGTCATGGACAAACACCGACAGGTACACTTACTGAAATGTCATGTCAGGTTATGAAATTTGAACGAATAGCTATTATACGAGAATGCTAAGTGCCTTTTACATCTTGTAGACGAAGCTACCCTTGTTACTTATAGTGCCGTGCAACGGACGACCTTAAGTTGTTCATATATTATTATTAGTGGTCCGATTTGCCTGGTGCTCGGAAACATTCGGAGATGTTTTTAAAGTTATTCGGTTGCAGTGCTGGTTCCGATTTTTGATCAGATCTTCGACTCGCTTGTTCCCCTGATATTGCACGTTCCGTTTGACGGGATCCGTGAACGAATACAAACATGTTTAATTTTATTTAAAAACCTTGTTCACCGAGGACGAGACTCGAGCAGTTTTCGTAGAGCTTCGGCTTGTCTCAGGAAGCTATTTGTCAGTATATGTGCAGAATGGACGGACGGGTTGCGAGAGGTCTAACTCATTGCGAAATTGAACTAATGTTATGTTGAGTATAATGATGTACTTTTACTTAAACAAATTCGAACGAGTCTTTCGTTTCATTCAAACCAGTGTTCTTACGACGGTGTTATACCTACAAGTCGTGATCATTAAATGTCAATTGCAAGTTTGAAACTTAGCAAATATTATTACATTATTATGGATTTTTTTATGAAATTCTATGCTTTGATATGATGATAAACTATTAATTTCAGATTGGAAATGCAGTCCCTCCCCCTCTCGGCGCGGCATTAGGTAGAGAAATAAAGAAAGCTTTAAGTGCATCAATTTCATGATAGTTAAACAACCTGACAATTTATGTACTATTTGTTCAACGATATTACACGACTTTTACATTATATATTTTTTCAGTATTTTATTTACTAATTGTATATTAAGCCAAGTGCAGCGCACGGGCTCCATTACGCTGACACCGCACAGTATGACACACAGACGGTGGAAATTTATTATGAGTTAATAACAATTCAGAAAGAACTAACATCTATCATAAATTATTAAATAATTCGTCATCATTACAACCCATATTGTCCCATTGCTGGGCTCCGGTTCTCCTCTCACAATGAGAAGGGTTAAGACCATAGTCTGCCACGCTGGTCAACTGCGGGTTAGCAGACTTCACATACATCTTAGATCACTATGAAGAACTCTCGTGTATGCATGTTTCCTCTCGATGTTTTCTTTCACCGAAACAAGTAATAATTAATTTGTTACTCGCCAGTAATTTGAAAATTAAAGGTACATGTAGAATTCGAGTGCTACTGCTATTAATGTTTAGTAGACAAGTCGACTGCGTAAAGGTTAAAATTAGATGACATAACATTATTTAATGAGCATAGAAAAATTGAGGGCATAAAACGGCATACGGAGGAACGCCAGCAATTACATCGCACCATTCGAAAAGCGGCGACGCCAATTGTTGTAATTGTGTTTGAATTTAATATAATATTCAATTACCGAAAATTCCAACTATTTCTGATGTTTTAGTGTGTACTTTTTTATATAAGTTAATCCTTAACTACACACCCACGTGATGGTAATTGGCGATGTAGCCTTAGATGGTATGGCGGAATAACTTGAAGAGGATTATTCACTCTTAACTTAGTCATCCTATCAAAAATATATCCTATAGAACACCGTGAAGAAGACTAGGCTACTCCTGTTGAAGATGAGAAGGCAGATCTCGACTAAGTCTGGTAGCCTTGGAAGTAAATTTCAAAGACATCATAGGTAACTACATTATCACCAGGTACTATGCAGTTGAGGATGCGAGACTCATTTCTACCGATATAGTAATGACGTCACAAGCAGATATAACCTGTGAATTCGTTTTGTCCATTTTACACATAATGAAAAATGCCCAGCTGGAAATGAAATCTATCCCGGGTTTGTCTATAGCTGCAGTTAAAAAATACAAGTGGGGAAAGAATATCCTGGAATCCAAGTGGAGTTCGTAGACCGTCAAATCATACCATTATTACCATAATCCATCAGATTTATGAGTATTAAAACAAAAAAACCTTTAATATAAAAATTTATTTTACAATATTTTTAGTTTTACGTTTAATATTTTTAACTAACATACTTAATTCAGAGTCTTCTTTAGATTTCTTAGAAACTGTAACGTCATTGGGTGTATCAACTGGGCGTCTCTTTAATTTTTCTTGTATTAGTTTTTCCATATTTTTAGTTTTTTTAAAGTTTGGATCGCTAGGATCAATGTTAAAAAGATGAGAATTGTACAATGCTGAGAAACGTTGATCATTCAGGTTCATTTCGAAATCTGGCAACGTTGTTTTTTGCTCTTTCATTTTTTCTTTTAATTTCTTTTTCCTTTTCGATTTTTTGCTAATATTATCCGCTTCTTGAATCTTCTTTAGACTGAAATGTGCTTTTCCGTCGTCTTCATCTAACAAGAGTTCTAATTCAGCTTTCTTCTTTTCATCTTCAGCTTCAGTATCAGAGTTCTCTTCGGGTTGATTTTTATTGCTCCTAACTTTAAATTCAGGTTTGTTAAACTCTTCAGCAAAGAACGAGTCATTCATATCTATATCTGATGGTATGTCATCAGATGAATTATCCTTTTCCTCTTTTTCTACTTCATGCTTATTTTTTAATTTCCGCTGTTTCTTCTTTTCTTTTCTCTTTTGCAATAGCGTTTCAAATGGTGTCAGATTTTTATTTTCTGAAAATATGAAATACATGTTTATTAAATTAGTATATTTGACCTGAACCAATTGTACTGATACAATCAAGATCTGTGAGGTAT
>DWPT01007403.1:0-10821 GCA_018251895.1 Agathymus mariae mariae | reverse complement strand
GTTATCCACTGATCGATGTAGTTGCTATCATATGTACTTTCTTTCTTACCTTCTTCTCATTTCCTGACCGACAAAGTGTCAGTGATACCTTTGGTCTTGCTGTTGTCCATCAGCATTACATTCTTGTATCCAATAGCATCGTTTTGTACTGTGAATTTGGATAGATTCTAATCACTATAAAATATAAGAGATAGTGTTTTCACAGTATTAAACAAAACATTTAGTACCTTTGCAATTTCGCTAAGTGGCACTGCTGAAACCGAATTTTGTATTAAAAAACAGTTGGCGGTAGAGTACGGTCTATTTAATAAATTTTAATTATAGATAACTATTCATTAGTAATTTAGGACTACGATTATTTTATTTACTATAAAGTTAAAAAAAAGACCCATTAGACTGTCGTAATCATAATAGTATTTACAACATATTAGTGGTTCAGTGCAAGGTGTCCAGAGCAAAACATTTTCGTAATTAACACCTGGAAAATACTCAAGCATACCGTGGATGAAGTTTTTATATGGATCAAATGCCTGCGAAAAAAGCTTATCCGCTACGAACGATATAAAATATTCTCCGAAACAGAGTAACGCTCATGAAAATTTGCCCCTAGTCACTATTCAACTGCCAAATATGCTTAACATCGGGCTTAACATAACATATTGCTGTATCGAGTGGACATGAAAACTTAATCTGCATTGTTATTGATGAAATCTAAATGAAAAGAGGAATATAAATGATATTGTACTGTTTATAGTGTTAAGTAACGCAACTGTTAATCCGGCTGTAGCTTGCGAGCCTGGCTCTTCTCATACCTAATATTCTATGGTTTTATTATTTAAATTTTTGGTGAAATATGTATATAAGTTTGTAAATATTAAGAACGTGTAGCAATACTTATCATGATCTTCTTCAGAATTTCGAGATAAAGTACTTTTCAGGACTGTTAGGGAATCGTGGTTAATAATGTCTATAATGCCTGTACTACTGGCAAAAACAAATGGAAATGATTCAGTTTTTTTTTTTCAATTATAAATGTTTATCTACTCTCTCCGCATAGTAAGATTTCTTGCGTTGCTGGTGGTGACACACACAAATGTGACGTCCCACACAGCCACGATCTGAGGATAAAAATTTGTCTCTGATATAAATGTTTGCCCTAGCCGGTAATCGAAACGAGTATTCCTTTTTGGACAGACAGATCGGGCTACAGCTTTGTGGAGAGTCAATAAACAATGATTTTAGATTTCTGTCGTAAGTATAAAGTTTTAATTGTTCTCAAACCCACAATTGATTTAAGTCATAGTTAAACGGAGTTATTTCTATAACTGAAACCAGCAAATCTAATAAATGAAGCTTAAGTATCTGCTAATTTTTAATAACATAGGAAGAATCAAGCAGAATATTTTATGATTATACTTCGGGATCTAACTCCTTTTATTCCTTAAGTTGCAACGGCATTGGATATATGTTTTATTGTTTAATTATCCTTTAATAATTTGATCAGTATTAAGAAGCAAAAACATTTTCTGAATCCTTAGTTCTGATAATGCACGTTCATACACTTAACAATTGTGTTACCGAAGTGAAGCACGATCAAAAATAAGTAAGCGAACCTGCACACCGTTGAAAGGTGTTGATAATAAATGTGGATTATTCGCGATGAATACAATGCGGACACTTAAATACGCAGTATTATGAAAGTATTACACTGAAATGTAAATGTAAATGTATCATGACTTCCTTGTGTTGTGGGTTAGTTGGAACATTTACGTAATATTTACTGGTATATTTTTTGCGACGATATGTGTTGTTTAATGTTTGCTGAAGTCTTTTGTTTTAAACTGCCTTGTTCTAAACCAGTTCCAGTTCAGAAAATCTACCGCTTACGATTAGAAGTATTTGAAACCCAGATAGTTTTATGAATGGGTTGTTCTAGTTCTATTTATTAGACACATAATTCAATACAATTACTGCAGCCAGATAGTCAATATTTATTTACTGTTCTCTTTATTTAATGCTCATATTAACGTTTAATTCCAACCTCATGAAAATAGATAGATTTCCCGGGTTGAAAAATATCCTGACAGTCAGACTGGAAGACAGCCGTAAACTAAAATTAATATATATATTTTTAATATCAATAATTATCTATTATTTATATTGATTAGGCCCCTTTGTAATATTATAATTAGTAGAAATCTACAGGTGCATTAAGCGATTCGGGTATCTCTCAAAGTTTAAAATGCTTGACGCCTAGCTAATTTAGCGCAAAAGTGTTTAAATTTGAATTCTTCCCCTGAAATAGAAATACTTCTGAGATCGATCACAAATAACGACAGCTGAATAAAAAAAAATACTTTCCTTAGTAACTCACAATATTTGAATTGGTTTTTCTGTAACTTATGATTCAAGATTTCCGTATCTCCACACTTTAGCTCCAGTAACTTAAACTCCTTCAAATTTTAACTTTTTCCACCTAGAACTCTCTGACAAAATGAAGTAGATATGATCGATGGAAAGATAAACAAATACAAAACTTTTATATTAACAGTTATGTTTTTTTATCGGAAGTATAAAACCTTAAAAACACCAAATACTCGTAGGTAGGCTAGAACTCACGCCCGAAGTGTTTCCTGGTAAACACTATGGGGTGATTCAAATTAATTATACTTTATAGAAAACCGATAGTCTTAAGATTGGATCTATCTTAAAATTATTCGAAAACTTTAGATAAGAGATCTTAAATTTACAATCATAGGTAATCTTATGATTCTAAATTTGTTATGAGACTTTTGATTTACTCAATGTATAAACCAAATAATTGGTACAATCAAGAGATGACTCACTAAAAGACGTTTAGAAAGCCTCGCAATTTATTTTAAAAGGCTATTAATTATAGGGAAGAGTAATTTAAGGGATTTTTTTATCTTAAGAAAAAAATCTACAGTTAATATTATCAAGTTTCGAAATCGTTTTTGTTTTTTGTGATATAAAATTTTGTACGGTTGTTCAGAAAAAGTATATATACCTACTACTTGTGTGATAATAATAACAATAATTAATAACTACAATATTTATCATTTCTATGGTTATTTTGGATGTGTCCGGTACAGCTATTTTTAAGTTTAAGCTACTCGTACCTACATACTATTTGTGTTTCAAGCCGGTGTAACAACGATGACAGCCGCGAGATCTGTTGTAGATGACTGGACTGGTCCAATTGTAATCATGGATGGTGATAATGTTTTTATACATACCTACCTGTTACCTGTGACCCTCTTGTAGAATAAGATGTGAAATGTTTTAAACATATGTTAGTTGTACAGTTGGAGAGCTAGATTACATGGCTATTATGGCTTTAGCGTTAGGTATATCCAACTACTACAGCGATAGAAAAAGACTGGTTTCCGGCCTAGGTTTGCTAATTTAGAAATCAATTTGATATATAATGCTTCATTAAAAGTTGACAATCAATAAAAGCAGATAACAAAAATGATGTTTTTTATTTATTAAAAACCTGTAAAATGTCATGTTCTGTGACTACTGTGTAGTGGAGTAGAATTTTAATCTGTGGGTCTGATAATAATAAATTAACACTGAATAATGAAGTCCTGACATAACCAAAAGATACTCGTAACATCACTTTGATCTCGTGAACAACGTGCAAAGCTGTTGAGTAATATGCTAAGTACGGCTCTTATACGTAATTATTCAAGAATAATGATTAGGCAGATGACTGACGGATATCAAATTTCATGCCACGAAACCGTGACATTATTTGTGCCAGATTTGCATAACGTATTAACAAGTTGACTTTAAAAGTGTATCTATTAGTGACTTCACCTTTGATCTTTATAAAAAAGATTTATATACAAGATTCGTCAAGATGTCTCGACGAATTTAAATGACGGGGTTGTTATATGATTATTATAAAACTATATTCTTAATTTGATTTTAAACTTTATTAAAAATAATTATTGTGATAATTCTTAAACAATTCCTATTAAACGCTTTAGGTATTTATTCTTCCTTGTGTTTATGTATATACCAAATATAATCTTTGAATTTATTTTTCAATCGATTCATCAATCAATGACAGCATACAATTTTTATGACCTGGAATTATCACTATGATTTAAGACTAAAAATACAGGTGGTTTATCAGATGCTCACTAGACGTCACTACGGTATGTTTATTAAGTTCACATTTAATTTTTTTTGTTTATATTGTAAATTGCAACATAATCTTATTTTTTTTTTCACTAATAATCTGTATCTCGAACCGTCTGTCAGCTTAAAAATTTATATAGCGGCGCCTTCTTGCTTCGTACGGATTCAACAATTAATTATTATACACATATGCTTGATATACACCCTATGTCTCCAGAATAATATACTTTTGAAATGATAAAAGATTTTTTCATATAGGTGCAATGGTTCCAAATTACATTCCGCATATACAGAAACTTTCAAAGTTCACAATCTCTTTTTATAATATTAGCATAAATGTAAAATTAAAATTACTATCAATATTTATCACTTAGCTAATGCTATTCATATAAATATTCATAACAGTTCTTCGAGTATCACACTTAGTTACGAGTAAGGACCGTTTGCTCACTTAGCTTGATGAAAGAGGCATTCCAACTTCCAAGCCAATTTTTGCCAAGTCGCATTATTACTAGTCATTACCTACTGGACCGAGCTTACCTCTAAATGAGATGATGATGATGAGAGATGAGATGAGTAAAACGTACTTTTAATACACTAAATGAATTAAGAATCCAAATAATTTTAGGTAAAATCATTATTATATCAAGAACAAAAAATCTGGATCAATATGTTACGTGTTAAAAATTCATCCTTAGTTATCATCAGCAAGCAAAACAATTGTAATTTTGTTTAAAATAAACACAATATTTTTATTATATTCCACGTGCATTGACTTAAAAGGATGTGATTGCTATAATGCGAAACTAATCGAGTTTTTAACATAATGTATAGTAACTATAAATAATAATAATTACTATAGTCATATCTGCATAGTTTAACGTTTTAATTCAAATCCTAGCGCTTCTCGGTCGTCCGAAATTAATCACTAAATTGCAATTGTATCGTGTTAATATCAGTCAGTGAAGCACGCTTCTTAAGGTCGGTGCTTCTATTAGTTATTTGGTCAACAAATAAGGTCGTTGTTTGAAGGCGTGAATAAGAGGCGAATAGTGCACGTGCATTCAGACATATATTTAACTGACCGCCAAATATTGAAACTGATTTAATTTATATTTACTCACCGTCGTCTTAACCCCGTTGTCCGGTACATCCCTCTGGGACCTCGACGCCGAGTTTCTGGCTTCTGAGTGTACGAGCGTCGTGCAGAGGCACGCGAAGATCGTCGGGTCCTCGAGGAGGACGAAAGGATGAAAGGTGGCAGAAATCCGCCCAGCGTTCCCCTGGCAAAAAAGAAAAAACCCATTACTCAGTTCGTAGTAACCCTGTTTGCTAAGTGAGAGGTCGGGTGTTCGTTTTCCGGCCGAGGCCAAAGCATTTCATGACTGATAGACGTCTATATCAGTCTGTAATACAGGGAATCTTAGTGTGAGAGTGTTGGCGTGCGGAAATTCATTAATTTATATAATATAAATTCCGTTCTGCTTATCACGAGTACCATTACAGTTGGGGTATTGAATACTTTTAAAACACAATAACACTCCAATACAGCATAATATATGTAATCAGATAAAATAATAATGATCATCAGATCATATAAAACTGTATATTGTACTTCATATGAAACACACACATTGTTGATTAATTACCAAGTAATTTATTATTATTTATATTTTTAATAATAGACATTATCATCTACTATCTTTACAAGACAATCATGAGGTTCAAAATAATGATACTAAATGAATTTTCAAGCGTGCTAATTTCCCAATGATCATGTGGGTGTTGAATTAAGATGTTATTAACTTCTAATTTTAGAAAACTTACTAACCATCACTAAACCCAAATATTTATTCAATATTTATGTTTGAAATAACATACTAAAAAATTGTTGGCTGTATTAGCTGTTTTAGTTCCTTCCTTTGTTCAAGGTGAAGTTGACTATTATTTTATTTTAAGTAAAAGTTTACAGTTAAAAAATTAAGTTACTATAATTTATGATTAATATGATTCAGGACCATCTTCTACTAATTGACCAGCCGTCAATCAGTTAAATGACAATGGTCAGATGTTAATTGTTTTAATAATAGGGTTTACGTCATATTTAAGTTATACATACGATAATATTGAAATATTAATGATAAAAATATAGTTATCTGCTTAAAATGTTATTTTAATGTGCCAGCCGACCCCGAAATCATCGAGAACTGCACTGCTATTGACATACTGTAGGAGTTTCGAACCTTGCACTTCTTTATATATTAAAAATTGACAGCACATATTTGTCATATCCTTGCAATTACTTAGAATAAACTCCTAGTGTGCTAATTAAGTAAAAGTTTTAAATTATATATTACTGAAATTTCTTTGGATTCCCACGCATTATATTTTGATAAATTTGGAAGCTTGTAATGATCATATTCATTTAATTTTAGCTTTGACCCTACAGATAGGAAAAGTTTTGACGTGATAGGTTCCATCCTACATTTATCAACAAGATTACGTTGGAAATATAATTTGATATAAAACTGTTGTCGTATTATGGAAGTTGTAAAACCAAGATCGGTTACGCAAAATCAATAATACTTAGATATACACTTATTTTAGAAGTATTTATTTACATATTCAACATACACTCTCGTAAATATGATGTGTCTCAAAAAGTAAATTCTGTAAATATTCTATTAAATTCTGTAAATATCAGAGTCAAAGGGCGGAGACATTTCTGTTAAATAAAGAATTCGTTACTGATAGCGAAGCATCCGACCGTATTTGTTAGGAAAGAGCATGTCGTTAGAAATATCTGATTCCTACTTTGCATTTTCCAATTTCGATTGTGACTTGCGAGTAATGTTGTTCTTGATCTCCATGCCTGGAAAATTTAAAAATCGTCATTGAACTCTTCTCTTATGTATTAAAATTTCACCTATAAATATTTTTACAATATATAACGACTGTAGGAGTTTTCCGGAAAACCATGTATTTAAATATAAATCTTGTATGTAAATTTCTATAGGAATCGGAAGATATTGTCCATTCTATCCAATCAAATTTGCGTTAATTTAGTTCGAACATGGACGGTTAATTTTATTGTTTATTAGCACAATTCGGAGAATACGTCTGTAGGTATGTTGAATTAATTAATAATAGTATAGAATGTAAAAGTAAGGAGTGAAGAACTAAAGACAGATTATGCTGTAATGGTATTAATTTAAAGTGTCGGGAAGGACAGTGAAAATATAGACAATTTTAACATTAAGTTCTATCAGTAAATAATTTTTTTTAATGAATTACTTAGAAAAACTCTGTTATAAAATAACAAGGTAAAATAAATGGGCAAAATGAAAGGATACCTTGCATGCACTATCTATTGAGATAATACATTGTCTTGTGTTTAGCAGTAGAGAAGTTGTCAACTGGTTAGTAGGTGGAAAGGGTAGTTGTTGAACAGAGAGTCTTATGTTATGACGAACAAAGTCGATCTTTTCACGGACATGGTACGGATCGGTCGTACACCGTGGCCTGTAGCTGTGTGTACCGGTGACCCTTAAAGTGGGTATTATAAGTAGTACCGGATATTACATTGGTATATTGAGTAGGTAAAACTATTATTAATAATATCACTGGTAACAAAAATCCAATTAGCTGATATTGAAATTGTTACTATATAGTTATGAATAAAACTGATAGATTTATACAACGACACGGTTATAAATAAATACCTTGCACTTTTGTAACATACGCAGGAATAAAATGCTTAAGCAGAATTTCGAATTATTTTGAGTATTTTTGCTAACAGTTTTACTTGAATGTAAACATTTATACCAATTTGAATACGAAATAGGTCTAAATTGTTTTTGCTTAGTGGATATAAAGGTATACAGTGTTTGTACGTATACGTACATTTGTTAAGGATCTAATAATTATATTATAATTAAGTAGCATCATTTAGGGTAACTACGCGTTGACTTCAGCACGGTTACACGTACTTCTTACTCGGTACATTAAACGTACTTTGATACACACAGGTCAGCCGTATGTTTTGCGCGTGTCTGTGAATGTGAGTTTATCCGAAGCTTAGGTAAGACGGAACGTATGGGCCAATGTTGCTGGCTGGTGTGAATCGATTGGTGTTAGTCTCCTTAATGTCATTAATTGCACGACAGTAATTAAGTAATTATTGTAATTGGTTTAGTAAAGCTTGAAGTCAAAAAACTATAGCTGATGTAATGTCATTGAAAAGGTGTTAAAAAAAATCATTCACAATCTTTTACAATGTAACTTTATTGGCAACCGTTTAGATACATACTGTTTTAGTATTGATAAAAATATAATTTTTACTACGATTACTTGACATTTTATAAGTGATGTTTTTTACCTACTTGAAGCGAAGTCGCCGTTGTTGTAAAATATATAACTATAATCCTAGACACCAATAAGCCATTTACGGAAAAAATGGAAATATAAATTATTGATACAAATAATCATAAATATCAAAGCACAAGCCAAAGCCATAAGAAACCTTTTACGGCTTAGCCGTAATACCTAGTTTAGTATCAGATCGGGGACTGATCGAATGAAACGTCATGAGAGCATATGCGAGCGTGAGGGTGACAGACTATTTTACACAGTGAGCGACCCGAATGTGGACAGACACGTGAGGGTAGATGTCATTGACTGTTGTTACATGACATGGAATTCTCAACAGAAAATGCAAATTTATTTTTTATTAATGTTTTCAGGTAGGGTGTAAACATAAACTCCTCAGAGTTTTACCGTACATCCTGCGCCATCGACTATGTTTTGTTACATTATACCATTCAAATTTTATACATTTACACTAACGAAAAGTATATATTTCACAACACAGCATATCTTGTGTATAAAATGAGGGTAAATTACAAATCTACAAAAGTACGTCAAAGCAGAATTAAATAAAAATAAAGTGCAATTCCGTGTTTATATACACAGTACGATTTTTGTTTGTAATTTTTATTAAATAATAAATAAACATTAGTTTATCAGCATATACTTGTGTAATTTCCATTACCGATAGCGTAGGTCACTGCAATTTACTTATTAACCTTTATGATATTACGTCCTGCAATGAAATGACAAGCTAGAAAAATTTACCTCGTAGGAAGAAATTAAGAATTAAAATAAAACATTCATTTGTATTATACACATAATCATGCAGTTGAAGGTTTTAGTTATTCCCGTAAAAATTAAGACGAATCCTTCGATTCTCTTCTGGACATAATGTTTTCATAATTGTGTGAAAGTTGCCATCTTTCACTAGATTAGCGTAGTGAATTAAATCCTTATCCTATCTGTTTAGGAATGCAACCCAAATCTCGGCGATAAACGGATTGTGATAATTGTAATGTGACATTTATTGGTATACGTTGATAAGACGTCTCCCGTTGTGCCGAAGGAAACCACACCTTCTCGTGATGTATCCAGTTAAACAACGTGTCTGCGTTATTGGCAGCAAGTCCCTCTTCTTAGACCTTCTGGACTCTGTACGAACTAGTTGAATCGCGCATGCACTCGTACACGGTGGTAACAACCCTATTTGTAAAGGTTAACCGTGAAATATTTTAGGTTGTGGTATCAAAGACAAGGCCGACAAGCTGGATTTCATTTTTATTTTATTTTTTATAAAACGCAATAGTGACAACAATCGTTCAACATATTAAGTTTGCTTCGCTTCGGGAAATTTGACGTTTACGTACACAAATGCTATACGCACGCGGAATAATCGTTGCTCATTTTTATCAGGCGCTTTAATTTTCTTGATGTCATTCAGCCAAACCTTTCTCCTGAAGGAAAAACTTGTATGGAAATCCTTGCTGTAGTTTTCGAGATTATCGCATTCAGACAGAGAGGCAAAGAATTTGTTTTATAGTTTATAGCTTATGTTTATCAGGAATAATGTACATTTCAATTCTAAAATATTTTTTCAAATAGGTCCCTCTGCATACATACATACAAACACAAAATGTGCACTACTTATAATATTGATATATTTAATCATTGCCTCAAGTACGATCATGTTGGCAGAATACAAAAAAACGCAAGATAACTCCTGCATTATCAGAAGCTATTTCGCTTTTCTTGAGCTTCTCAGAAACGGTTTTAGAAGCTTAGGCCGCTTACATAACTACATTGTTGCTTGAGGGTCCCATATATCTGATTTAAAAAAGAATCCTTTATAACTCGCGCGTCTTTCTGTTTACTTGTAAACGAAACACTACATATTTGCTCGGGTATCCGTTACATTAATAAATAGTAATTACAATAGCACTGCGTCAGTATATTACAACACATTATGAACACAGCCATCTATTTTTTAGGAAATATTAAGTTACTAACTTTTTTTTGTTATATACAACTTTTTAAATGTGTCGCTCCCACACTCACTTTCACTCACTACCTAAGCAGAGTTTCTCTTATCTAGGAGTTACAGTAGATTTAACCACGGTATTGAGTATATGAGATAGACAATTGACAATTGCATTTGAGGTCCGTAGGTAGTAAGTAAATAATTATTTTTAAACTACCCTACTTTTTAGTGTCAGACAAGGGGATGTCATATCCCCAAAACTGTTCACCGCTGCGTTGGAAGATGTGTTCAAGCTGATGGAGTGG
>DWPT01007402.1:0-10822 GCA_018251895.1 Agathymus mariae mariae | reverse complement strand
GAGAGTGCTGCTACTCGTACCGATCGCTCATTGTTGTAGTTACACGTTTCATAAGTAACTGTTTTATGTTGGCACGGAACCTGGCCTTGTCCATTTTTATATCGCTGTAGTATAAAATCGTGTTTCTCTTCCAGGGTATCTGAAAACGGTCGAGAAACGGTGATGTCATATGAAAATGGGATCCTAAAGTCAAAGACTGTCAACGGTGTACCTCAGTCGCTAACATACAGTTAAATTAAAACATTAGTTTATAACCAAACACGATCCAAATGACAACTGTACTCAATATTATTATTATTAAAATAACATGTTCCAATTTTGATTTAGTATGCTTATTTTGTAATGTAGTTGCCGACTCTGTAAATTTATGGTACGTTATAAAGTTACATAAATCATACTCAATTGCTTTTGGTTTATAACATCTAATTGTATAACGTAACAAGTTGGTTGGCGTTTGTGAACAGATTCGTAATTAAAATTTTGCTCAGGTCGGGACTGTTTGTTAAACGATATTTGATCTCAGTCTCCCGATCGAATCCTGCATGCTAGTTTGATATCATAGTAATATTTAATATTAAAACCAATATTAATGTCTACTGTTTAAATGCTGGTCAGTCTGTATGTATTTTTTAAGGCTTAGAATAAATAGTGAACTAGTGTTAAATGGCATGTGTTGCCGGTAGTAGAGGGTAGTAAACAACTGTAATAATACTGCCACTAGACATACGAGTAAAAATAGGTACAGGAAAGAAATAGAATCGTAATTTTGTTGATATAAAGATCTTTCTTCATATTGTGCTCAATACTAAAATGACATATCAGATTTATACCACTAATAAAAAGAAGAAAAAGGAAAACATTTGAAAAATAACAACCTATTCGGAGCCTACATATTAAATGATTATAAAACTATCTACCGCTGACGTCGGGAAAAGTTTAAAGTAATTTTAAATGTACCGGCAACGGGCTGCCAATTCACATTAGGATAAACAAAACATAACTATGCTGCATTAGAAAGCGCAAAATTAAACAAAATAAGCTTCAGTTGAGAATAAACTGAAGCTTAAATGTTTAATTATTAATGTAATGCTTATTTTTGGAATGTATACTAAGTAGGTATTTTAAACTTTAGTTGCATAGCGAACATCTTTTCCTGCACGAGTTAGTACTCGATGAACTAAACTTTGCAAAAAATAACGAAGGGATACTTAATATGCTCATTCAACTGGAGAAAATGAAGTGTCTATTTAGTTGTAAATTTTTGTCAGGAGTAAGATTTTATTTTTAGTAATTTTTATAATTATTATTTTTAATTCTTTACATGGTTTGCCAACGTTTCAATTACTTCATCGTAAAGCTTTTAAGTTTATTGTTTTATGTACTCTTATTACATTTATGCTATATTTCACTGTGTTTGACCAGAAAACGTTTAAATGTAGAGTAGATAGAGAATTTTTTTAAATATTGTGATGCTTTAAAATCCAGTGGATCATTAAACTAAAAGTAATTTTGAATACTTTTGTTAGTTTTGCCGTGTGTATTTATTTGATCTGAGGATCATCTTGAAACCTAAACAATAAATTTAAATAGTTTCATACATCAAACTCCCATATAAGTAGGCAAAGTACAGTTAAGACTAGCTCCAGTAGAAATCTCGAAAAAAATTGCTTGGAAATTACCTCGTAATCACACTGATACGCCATTCTGATTCAGTACTTAATAAGTTGTATTTAAGATACTCACGGTGTTATTTTTAATTCAGTGATTCGTGTCAATACATTTTTTGAAACTTATAGTAAATAAACTACGCAATGTAGGCACTACGATTGTAAAACTTGCAGCGTGGTATTGTTACTCAGTCGTCATTCGAAAATACATTTAGATATTTAACAATGTCAAACTGCTTTTACTAGTCGTGCCATTCATTGCAAAAGCTACTGCTATAACACTGTCGTTTGAAATGTATATAAGCATTCGTTTGAATTTGTGTTTTAGATACTAAATTGTCTGCAAGTAATGAGCATTGAAAAATAAATAAATAAAACGTAAAAAATATACTTTAGTTTTATTTATTACATTTTACTTAGATATACTGTTATGGTGTTTGATATATAATTTTAATCAACAGTAAACAAACAAAACCAAATTTTGGTAAGTAGTTATTTGTTTGCTCTTTGTACTGGATGCGCAGTAATAAATGTCGAATGTTCTACTTGCGGATTGCCAAATTGCTGACGGCGGTGATTCCCTATTCATGGCGTTATCTTCTGCTTGACAGCCACCTACGATCATCGAATATATGTAAATACCTCGAAATCATATTCACTACTAATAACGAGCCCTTCCTTCACTTCGGGAAACTTTAGTTTTAGGTTTCCAAACTAATCAAATCCTCATTATTGGCTTATTTGTTTTTGAGATTATGGCATTCAGAGATTTTTTTTACTATACAATGTGGATTTTCGAAGTGGGCGTGGATGGCGAAATCCGAAATTTTGAGAAATGGCGAAAAGTATTCAAAGGTGTCTCTGGCCCTATTTTGATGTAAACTTAAATTCATTGCATTTTTGAAAAATCAGTATTCCTGGCCAAGAATCGAACTCTTTTAGTTAGAAAAAAAAAACTATTATTACATTATTCGAAAGTGTCGGTAGTAGGCGAAGAATTCTGGGAAGTAAGGACTTATATTAAACTTAAGGAAACGACTAATTTTTAATAAAACAGTTTATTTTTTTTTTACGTTACCTAACTATTTAACCTTAACTGCTTAATTGTTCAAAGTGATGGCCATTGCTTTCAAAACATAGCTGGATTTGATGTCTCAAGAATTATACAAAATCACTATATAACTGAATCCATTTAGAATATTTTTATCAGACCGTTTGAAGACATCAATTACATTATACGTGTTATTGTAGATTTAGAACAAAACAAGGGAGTAAGATCCGGTGAGCTCGCTGGCCAGGTACAGGACCATGCGTTGCAATAAAATTTTCGCCATACTGCTAAATCAACATTACTTTTACTCAACAACTACAATACGGGGGTTCCATCTTGTTGAAACAATAATTGGTCGGTCGGGTTCACTAACACTTCGACATATTTACAAGTGATCAACGTTCCATCATACATTTTGAAATACACTGTCCTTCAAACTACCGCACCAACAACTAAATGAAAAACGCACTTCATGATGCTCTTCGGTTATCCGTAAGGGATTACTGTGTGACGGTTATTTTTGTTGATGTTTATTTTTCAATTATACATACCATTATTGAAAAGTAATTTTGTAAGAGAATAACTTTTAAGATTCAATCAAAATCAAGATGTCCAAGTTATCTCCTGGATGTAACGGTTGCCCAATGCGTCCATAGCGGTACCTAACATTGAAAATTATTTTTTCAGAACTTTTCATGTCGTAGCTTGAGACACTAATGTTTTTAGCTGCATTGCTCGTGAAATTAGCAGGGAATGATTCAAAATTCTGGGAAATATTTATTGCAAGTATGTGCTTTTGTTCGTTTTCTTTTGGTTAAGCTCCTTGTTAATGGTTGTCAACTATTTTTTTGGTAACAATAGTGGCGAAATCACGTTGAGTATTGTTGTTTCGGTACCATACCTGTTTCATTACTTTGTGACCATATCAAAGCGCGAATGGCGCTTCTCCCATTGATAAAATATGCCTCCATTAGATCATTGGTTAAATCCATTTTTAAATTACACAATTCAAATTCCAAGTAAGTGTTGACTTTAAAAATTATTCAACAAAATACGAAACAGAACGCAATCATTAATAGTAGTAATCAACGAAAACGTAGAAAAAAATTAATTAATGTCGCCAATTCACATTACGTTCTAATTTCAATTATTTACATTTTTTTCTTTTACTGTTGCTTTTAACTGCGACGAAATAATACAAATTTAAAATTAGAATCGTTAATGTGGTGTAGAGGATTGCGCTATGAAAGTCCAACATTTTCTTTCAGTTTACCGTATATCATTACAGCCCAGAATTAGATCCCTATTAGCGACACTATCGAATGGTGTAATAATAAACCTTTTGTCAAAATCAGCAGTTTTACTTTTCTTCAAAATCGGGTCCAAGAGTCCTTTGTGAACTTTTCGCTCTTCGTATTCCTCGTAATTTAAGATTTGGCCATTCATTCCTACTTGAAAAATGCACCTGTAGTTTTATGTAGTGATGTTCTCCATCCGGAATAACGTACCTTTCGAATTGTAAAATATTTTTTCAAATAGGTTCCGAAGATCATTCTCCGTATTACACACATAAGCGAAATTCTAATTATCTCTTTCTTATATTAATATAGATATGAAGTCTATAAGTTTATTGTTTAAAAACCATCCTATTTAAAATTCAATCCTGATATTTTTTTATCTTAAAACAGCAAAAAAATAATATTACTAGCATAAATCCCCATCATTTTATCTGAAATCAGCTTGACAACAGTATAAAAGTCATTTTGTTACACTGTCATTATGTGAAATATTTTTTTCCAAGTGATGTTCCTCTGCAATTACCGCGCCACGTGGTACTTTATGGTGAAAAACTAATGTAACCATTGGTGAAGTGTGCAGGTTCGGTGCAAGGGTTACGGAGACAAAGATTTTATTAGGACAGAATTACCAAGATATAATAACTCCACAAGACGCTACACCTCCCACGTTTATTTAAATCCGATAAAATCTAGTTCTAATGTTATATATCATATTTTGGTAAATGTTACATAGGCGAAGATATATTTTTTAATATATATCTTCTCAGGATAATATCAAACCATGAATGCAAAAATCTAAAAATAATAAATTAAGTCACACTCAGGTTATAAAAAGCCCAAAATCCTGTTAGCATTGATCACGTGAAATAATGCTTTTTTTGTCACCATTTATCGATATTTATTAATATTAATATTTTATTAAAATATATTATATAATCATATATTTTTACAATGTTTCTTTTTATTTGAAGACCTCTTTATTCATGATACAGCTGTACCTTTATTCCTGATAAGTTCTTTATTGCTTACTTAAATTTAAAAATAGTTTCACATCAACGATTTGCGTAGAATAAAATCAATACAAGATTTACTTTCTATCACAAGTTTATCCCTAACACCATAACATTTTTTTTTAACTTACAAATAATTGATTTAGACTTATTCGAGGATATCTCAATTACGGCATGATCAGTATGGTGGTTTCAAATATTTACAAATTTATTTTCGTAATAATACAAAGTTAAGGATTTTTACAATTGTACAAAATATTTCGTCAATATATTAAACAGTTTCGAAGTCTCGGAGGATTAATGGCGATCATCAGCAAAAAAAAATCAAACAAAAATCAATACTTACATTTAATTTCAAAAATTCTGTGTACCTGTAATATTATATCATAATTATCCCTAACGATTTATTTAATATATAAACCATTTTCTATTTATCCATCACTCGTACTCGGGCCCTACGTAGGTATAACAAAAGTAACACTTGCGTCATTCAATGATCAACTAATCCATATTCAGTGCTAAACGACATTCAAAACATTAACTTGTTCCAACACTGAATGCAATAACAAAACTACATTTGTATCATTGCACGCGGATCACTGACGAGGAATCGGACAATTTTTTTTCATACGAATGCGTTCTACACGTAGCTATATTATATGGTCTTGTTTGAAAGCTACTATAATAAGGAATTGTTGTTCATGCAATAATTAACGTTACGCCTCTTAAATTGTATTTCTATTAAAGTTATATGATTCTTAAAAAGCATTAGAAATGAATGCTTGAACATTTTGATTGTTTAAAGTTGTAAACTTCTTAAAGTTTTATACCAATATTATAACAAAAAAAAAAAAAAAAAACTTTACTTTTAACACTTAAAATATAAAAGAAAAATTCAATTATAAGTTTTAAACTAATAAAGCTAATTGCACAAATAATTTAATATTATACACTTACCTTACGTACACTGTCATTGAACCTTGATAATAAGACTGGAATTTTGGTACTGAATGAAGAGACATCATGGTCCAGCATGACGACGTGGATTCACTCTATTGTTTATTGAGGTATGTTACCTCAGCTACGTCTAAGCCCACTAAGTGGTTCAAAGCAATTTTCAATAGATTTATGCCATTTTTACATTTAGTTTTCAACGTTCAATACAGTCTCTCGCAACTACAACGAAACATTTTTACAAATTTTACCGTGTCGTCTATTTAATATCGACAATCTTAATGTACTTTACATCTCATATAGATAGATACTTTATATAAAAATTATAATATATTGTTGGGTTTCAGTTCACATAATGTTCTAAACGTTTCAACGATTGGTTGATCTTCGGGATATTCCAATTTTTTTTGGTCGTTGAGAACATAAGCGAAGCCATCGAAATGAGTGAAGTCCCGGGATATTTGGTGTTCTAGGTGATACAAACGCCTTGGACGCGTTAACTCCATCAGGTTCTCTGAAATAAGCGGGAGGCTGTATATCACTGCTGCTGGAATACCTTTATATATTTTATATTTTCATTATGATTGAATCATTCTAAATGGTTGAATCAAGAACTTTTAAATTCTATACATATTGATATATTGATAAAATCGACAGCTAACAACTTGAATCGCTTCATCGCGGGTTGTTCGAGAGAATTCTTTTATATTTTTTACGCAATGAACCATGAAATGTGGTATATCGTAAAAGGTAATTTTGTTAGCTTTCAAATGATGTCAAAAATATTTAAAATTTATCAATTTTCCTAATATATATTCCTAATAAATATTGCAATAGGTCGAAGTAATGGACGCCTAAATATTAGAAAGTAATACGTTAATATTAAAATGATTATGTTATATGCTCTCAATATTTTATGTTGTTCATTGCATAGATATTGTAAAAATTGGTCTTGACCAATCCGTGATGTAGCGAGTCCACCTTCTCAATCATTCATTATAACCCAACATTGAGGGTTACACACTCCACTGGCCACAGTCTGCCAACAGTCCGTCACGCTGCCCAAACGTGGATAGACAAGACTTCACAAGACTTTAAAAACATTATGGAGAACTCAGTTACGACGGTTTCTCCACAACCTCCCTTAACCGAAACAATCGATAACTAATTTGTAACGCACATAATTTAGAAGATTAAAAACTGGAGGTGCGTTCAGGCCTCGAACTGAAGTCTTCCGTACGAGAGACCGACGTTCCAACCACTATGCTACCACTACTTACCGGCTTGACACTTGGTCAACTAATTACATAAAATGACCAATAATTGCTGTGAAACTACAGGTTATACGTTTTTAAAGTGAATATATTTTCGTAAAGTATTAACTAAATGAATAATAAGTTCAATCACCTTGGGCCACATATCTTTCAGACTGATCAGCTGCCGTTATATAATAGAAGGGCTGACTACGTCCAAAGTACAGGTCGTCCACGGGAGAGAGCAGCTGGCAGCAGGTCACGTCCCAGCCTCGTATTATACAAACGTAGTCGTATCTCTTGTGGTAACAAATCATGCCGACGGCGTACTTCACGTTCCCACTGTGCTTTTTCACTATTTTCTGCAACGATCACGCAATGTTTGTATCGTCAGTCACACTTTTAATTCGCAGTAAGCCAACGGACAGGCGAATTGTTAATATCTATACTAATAATAAAATTCTAGTTGATCGCTTTCTGTACATGAACTATATATGAGAAAAAACATTATTAGGGACCTTTATTAACGCATATAGAACACATAACAATAGTTGTTCGAATTTTTGTCTGTTTGTCTGTTCGTTTGTTCCCGCTAATCTCACTTGTTTTGTTTTCACTAATGTATTGCAACAAGCGTCACATAAAACTTAAACTTTGTCTCATTGCAATCCGTCCATGAATAAAAAGTTATGAGTAAATATATATTATATAATATGTATTTCTAATTCACGGAACGAGTAAAACCCGGAAAAACGCAGATGCAATTTTTAAGTGTAAGGTAGTTTTTCTGAAGCGACGCGCGGGCATTTGCTAGTTAACACTAAAGCTTGTCCAAACAATTTGTAATCATGTCCACACTATAACGTAATATTTCAAAACTTACTATTAAAATTAACAACTAATTGTCGTCATTAACATATAATTATAATAAAATTACATTATACTTACTTTGTCTGTGGGTACTTCGTCAACTTTATTCAAGTCGCCTAAAGATGTTATCAACTGAATATGCTCATCTGACAGCTGAAAAAAAAAACCGTTATATTTAAGTTGATTCACGTCGCATCTAACTTTTGACAAGTGAAGAGTATAACTTCATATTATTTCACCTGCTTCAGATTGAGTTTGTCACATTGTTGAAGAATATTATCCTGTTCCATTAAATGCGGAAAATATTTTTTGTACAGGTTATGTTTGAAACAAGCATTTTCGTTTTCATTGCCGAGCAAGTCCATCAAATACACAGCGTTTTGCGTATTCCTGTATAAGTAGTGAACATATTAGTTTACCTGAACACATTGAACATAGTAACAGGTACTTAATTAGTTACACTAAATTTCAGGTGTTCCCTGATGTGCACTTGTTGGAAACTATTGAAATTGTAACATATGCCTCATTGAAAAAGTTGTCTATACATATAGCTCATGTATTATTATTTACATATAAATATATCGATATCATGATCATTAACGTATTTAATAAAATAACAATCTTAGGTCGGTATTTAAATGCACTATTTAGCAGTCTAGAAAAGAAAATGGCCTAGGAGTGAGAAAAAATATTAATAAAGCTAGAAATAATGATAAATCTTCCGAGCGAGTCTAACAGTTTAACCACGGTATTGTGTTCATGTTGGGGTACTAAATGTAATTTAAAACGTGTGAATATCAATGAATATATGAAAATTAATGAGGCCAACGTGTTGGAAATAAGAAAATATTTTTTTTTAAACCGATAATCTTAAGTTAACCTTCATACCAAGGTTTTGATATCTTCTTCGGTAAGATTTATTTTAAAAGAAATCCAAGCCTTAAGGACGATAAACCAATTCCGAAATAAATAGATATATAATAATTATTTCAACATTTTGTTCAGATTTTTTGAAATTTTGGATCCTTCTATAATATTTATATTTAATACCTATTTTGTTGTGTAAGAACATCGTGTCATGGAAAAGTATTTTTAATTTGTAACTTTGGATTTCCATAATGATCAAGTGCGTACGAGTAACATTTATTTTTTAAGACATTTAAGTATAATGTATTTATGATAATATTTTATTATTTATATTTAATTTGCGTTCATAAACAATTAATGTAAACATAATTATTAATTTTGTTTACAAGAATTCGAAATCAAATTTTACTGTTCTGCTATAAAATGGTGATTTTTTGTTTTGGCTGTCTTGCAATAAATGACCGAGCAATCTGGATATGTGTTCCATATTGCTCTATTATAAATAAACTTATTCTGCAAAAAACAAAGTGCGCTTGTTCATTTAGTTTTTTTTTTTACCATAATAATGGATCACTACAGATAGGTTTCAGTTAAGAAATTAAATTTACTCACCACGTTCTTAAGGCACCCATTGTGATTACAAAAGATGAGTATATATACTGCAGTAACGAATCTGGACAGTATGAGTATTTTGGTGTGGAATAGTTTTGAGATAACGCATAGGGACATTGTCGCTTGGGATAGATATCTCCCGTTCCAAGATCAATGTTATACAGCAGATGGCCTTGCGGGTCGTCGCTGTGCCATTCGAGGAACAAGTGGTTGGGAAAGGCGATGAGCTCGCAGGAAGCGCCACAGCGAGTTGCCACAGCTTGATATATGGCAGCCACTACAATCACATTACCACATCTGTTATCTATCACCTGAAAAAACACACAATCTTTATTTCTTATGTAAATTATTTAATATCTGCGTTTGATTTACTATAGAACTACTCAGCGTATCTGCGTGGAACTTCGATCGTGGAAATCGTTTGATCGAATGATTTTAGGTATCATTTTCGTTTTCGTGCAATTTTTGTTATTTTCATAAATATTTATTTTCCGCCCATGTAAAGAAATGTGTTTTTTATTTTATTATATTTGTTGTACGATAATACAATAATAGTTCAATTAAAAACCACAGACATAATGATTTAAACTTTAAACATTCGTGTTGAAAATAAATCCGCTTTTTAAAAATATATCACACATCAAAAATAAAACTACAAGTATAGGTATATAATTTTTAATTTATTACTACTATTGGCAAAATAAAATTAATTAACTTATAGAATGTTATTTTGCAAAAGATCGATGATTCAAAATCACTGATGTTTATGAATCTATTGGCTTTTACAGTAAGCTGCCTGCTGAGGTCAGTTTTGTGAAAGGTGTGTAGCGTGCGTTACGGATACCGTGGCATGCGTTTTTAAGGACATTTGACGCCCCTACCCACCCAGCGGAGTCGGACGTCGTCGAAGTCATGGCACCCGCAGCATTGTAGTTTTGTAAATAAGATAGATATTTATAAATTCTGAATTAGTAAACCGAAATTATGCATTTTTAAAGAAATTGTAGAATATATATTTACTAGTAACCTATATTATTTCATTTTTATATCATTTTATTCGTAAAATCTAAGCGTAGCTGCACCACAGAAATCACGTCAATGCAGAGCCGCAACTTCGTACAAGCCAGCTTATGAATACAGGATGACTAACACCGTAATGTTAAACTAGAGCAGAGTTCCCCAAACTTTTTTGTGTCGTAGACCCCTTGCCATGTTTTTCCGTGTTGGGTAGACCCCCTAC
>DWPT01007401.1:0-10822 GCA_018251895.1 Agathymus mariae mariae | reverse complement strand
ACTATATATAAATCTGTTGAGACTTTCGTGTATGTCTCAACAACGGCTTGACCGTCATAATGAAAATTGGTGTGTAGTGAGAACACGTGATTGTGAAGATGATTTGCTATATACACCCAGTAAATCTAACGATGTGTAATCAAGGCAAAAAATATGAAAATTATAATAATCATGTATATATAATTAATAGTCCAACCCGCAGGAAGTCATACGGGGCCGCTAGTAATAATATATTTCTATAATTTTTCTTAATGTTGAAACTGGTATGTCATGTCATGCTTCACCAGAGGTTGTCAATAAAAGCGACAGCATAGTGAGATATGCTTTTAATCTTCGAATTCAATGGAATGTACACATATTTTGTAATATCGCAAACGGTATAACTCTAATAAAAACAAAGGAGTGAAGAATACTATACAACTATTTAATTCGGAAATTCAAGGAACTCAGTATTATTTTCAGTTCATCTTAAATCTCACTCTTAAGTCTAGTATGTAATGAGATAAATGAATTAACTTTTTGATATACAAGCCTTGTCTCTTCCAGGTACGTGAAATTTAGCCCGCCTTTAAAACTATATGAGACTTTTCGGATGCACTTGAGAGTTTCGTACGTTCCCTTGTAAAACTTTTACCCTAGGAAATAGTTGTAAAAGGAATGCTAGATGAGTATCTCCTAAGGTCCTTGTTCAGTAGGAATACAAATGAACCGTATACCTCTGAGGATCTGCTTTTGCAAATATAAATAGAGCATTATTCGTATGTAGGAAATGGTGCCTTGTGTTCTTATCTTAAAGCTTATTATTAGATGTTAGGTTGTTCGATATTACTGTGCATAAACTTCCTGTTATATTTGCCGTTCTTCGATAACGCAGGCGAGTGAAGAAGTTTTCTTTAATAACAAAGTACGATCGGGCTACAGCCAATTACTGTGTGAAAGCAATCGCGGCCACTGAAGCATATTGAGTCGGTAAATGTTATTTAAATCTGGAGCTACTTTAAACATAGATATATATTACTTCAAAGCAAGTATTGTTATTACTATACAGCGTTGAAGTATAGTGCGTGTGTTAAAGCAATATTTTTGCTTTGTGACGCCGATCAGTCGAATTAAAGAACCTGTTTACTTGTATGAGTTATGATAGCCTACTTGTTTCACAGAGAGTCCATCGAGTTTCTATAAAATTTTAAAGAGCGTATCACACATCGCTTTTGCTTCTGTGAAGAAAAGTATTATCAAAAATCATCTGGCCACATGACAGTTTTCCATGACGTTCTTAAAGGTATATGAAACGGCACAGTCCAAACTCAGCCAACGTACTTACCGACCTGATTACTCAATTGTTAAGCACCACCAGGTAAAATGGTGTTTCAAACGACCAGTTTGGGAATAAATATCATTAATATTATGGTGCTATTTTCCAAAATAATCGTGCGTAGCCGCTCGTAGCCAACGTCACGAATGTTATCACGAGAATTTACGTAAAAGAAATCACGTTTGTGGTGCTTAGTGACTGTATATAAATATGTTTGGTAAATTTTGGATTCAGGGTTTATTTGGCTGGTTGGTTGTAATGTTTCGTCTAATCAAGACCAGTTTTTGATAATTTCATATGAATTCAGTGACTAGAGAATGTTGGTTGGAAATATTTATTATTTTAAATGCTCTTACCTCTTGGGTTTTTTTTAATGAAATAAAATTATTTATTTGTTCAAGCATGTGTACATATTTGATCTTGTTCTAATATCTTTCCGATATACTTTACTGGCTACACCTTTATAGTAATGCAGTTAAATGATAGGGAATGTTAATTAATGATGTTAGAAAGTTGAATGGATTTTCATATTAATCTGTCTATACATAATATATTAAATATTAATATTTTACTATGATAAATAATATAATTTTAACTCTTCGCTTTCTGTACATGAAGAATATATGAGATACTTTAAGATCAAGGCCCTTTATTAACGAAATAGAACCCAAAACAATATTTGGTAGAATTCGTGTCTGTTTCTCTTTCTACACACTCATCTCAGAAACGACTAAACCAGTTTTGATATGGTTTTTACTAATATATTGCAGTAAGCATCATTTAATATTTAAAGTTCTTTTAATTTCAATGTGTAAATAAAAAAAGTTAAAAATTAATGTGTTTCTAATTCACAGATAGAGAAAAATCCAGGCCTAAAACAATGCAAGTACTATTTCTAAGCGCAAGGCGTAATTGTCCTAAAGTGTATCAAGGGCGGTTTACTAGTAATTAATAAACATACGGCTGTTGACGAAAAAATTTATTGTCATTGATTAGAATTATGATACTTCAGATTTTAAGTATTATCATATAATAACACGCGCATGCGAAGACTTTCTAATCAATATTGATGTGATTTCATTTAATGGTTATTTTCGTAAAGTTGACATTCTTGTTACATTTTCGTTTGTTTTCATTACAGTATTAGTTCCATTAGAATTTTCGTCACCCTTAACGAATGATAGTGAATTTGTAAGTAGTGAAACCGGCACACCTAAAAGTTAATCTGCGGTAGACGTATGGCTGCTCGTATTGCGATAGATGACCAGAACTCAACAGCGGAACAGTTATCAAATATATGTTGAACCACAGCAACGCGAAACAAACCATATTGCTACTTCTTATCTGCAGTGTGAAAATCTCTCATAAAGTGTTCTTGTAGTCAGTGATTAAGTCCCCTTTTGATGGTAACAGTCTTACAGCTTTTTGAATTATCGTCATTGATGAGAGACTTGATAACCAACTATAGAACTAAAACTTGATGAAAGCAATCACTTCTGCTCCTACCACGAACAGGAGATGGGTATTGTCATGTTTTAAGGTACCATGGAAGCAATTGATTAATCCTTTCGCATTGATACTGATTGATTGAAATTGCGTAGGCGCAGTTTAGTATTGTCCCGGGTTTTTAACTCTTGTGACATTATAAATTACCCGTAGAGATCATATGTAAGTCTAGGTATTGGCGTAGTCACATGAGATTATTAACGCCACATATGCATTAAATGGCTACGGAGAAAAAATATATAGAAATTTCACATTACCATTACTCTCCCAGAAAGATGGCTTTTTAAGATTGTCTTCACTTTTGAACTCCAGCGTCCCATAATAAAAGCTAAGAAATACCATTAAAATATATTCAAAAATACACCTTAGTATTAAAAAGCTCACACCCTGGAGGCAACAAAAAGCTTGAAATATCCACGCACAAAATGGCATAATTTTTCATGCGGCATGCAAAGTTAAAAGATGCCGTTATTCACTCGCTGCAGCCCTCAGGGACAAACAGTGCGCAAGAAACGTCCTCTGTACTTGACTTTATACATATAGCTACAGACTAGGCAGAATATAGAGGACGGTTCTCATTTATTTTAGTCGATTTTAATGTTAACCCTCATTTCTTTTTTGCATTCAATTATAATCTGGAAATAATGACAGTACCCAAACTTCAGCTGGATCCACAAACAAATACTAAAGTCATCCAGGATACTGATCAGATACTGGTATTTCATCGTCACCAACAAAACATCGCTTACTTTCATACCAATACAAATTTCCATGAGTCACACTAATAATAAATCACACGAAAATCTATTTTTAGTATCTAATCTGAATGCCGATTTGAGATGAATATTAAAAACTCCCACAATGAACGAAAGTATATATACCAATACATACTAACCTCAGATTTAACTACATTAATGTTTCACATCCTGTCACAGATCACTTATATAGGACACGGTATGAAGAACACCGATGTATCGGTTTTACATAAAGTCTTATATGTACGTTGTACTTGACAATAATCCTGCCTGATGGTAAGTGGTGATGAAGTCTAAGATGTTGAAAACACTAACATTTAAGAACTTAATCACTCTCCTTTAAAGACTTCCAAATCATAAGTAGGCAGGGTCACAAATAATTATTATTATTTTATTATTTATTGGGTTATAATATTTCACTTCTGCGAACATATCCAATGGTACTATAAAAATTATATCAACTACAAAATCTTTATTTCGTATAGTTCCCAGTAGGCACATAAATATAAAAAAGAATATTTGATTTGATTCCACTATATATTTCCAATAATATTTTGCGAGATTACTCTCATCTTTATTCTTATTTACAGTTTGCATTCCAGGCCTGACGTGTGTCAATCCCACGCCTGAGTGATGTCCCACCCACATTTAATGTATATCAGGGATGTTATATAGCTCCGTACCCGTAACCGAAATCAAATCCGAAATAAAATTTATCCGAAACCTTAACTGCTTCTGATAATGAAGTTTCGAATAATTTCGGATACGTCCAGGGAATAAATGAAAGGTTTCACTAGCCGAGCCGATACACTAACCGCGTCACTCTCATCTTTAAAGAGATTTTATTATTTATCTTTCAAGGCTATTATTTTTTTATGATTATAATACCAAATTATACCGAGAAATAAAGTCAAATTGTTACCTTGTAAATACATTATACTTTTTACAACTCCTAAATCATGTCCTATCCGTAATCGAAATCATCCGAAACAATCGAATAATCTAAAATAATAATTGCATATTGGTAACCGTAACGGAAACCGGTAAAATAGTATTTATATACCGGTAAAATAGTATTAATACCGGTATCCATATCCATAACTGAAATTTCATATGCATACATCCCTAATGTACATACGTCAAAAAATATACTAGCTGATATTATGTTAATACTAGGGCGTGTCAGATTATTCCGTAACGATTCGGTAAAAAATAATTGATGGAAGTCTCAGTCATGACCACCGAAAAAAGAATATTGATTAAGAGCTTGTATGCACGTGTGCTCCATACTGTGTGGATAGATTTTCTTGACATTATGAACTTATAATATTTACGAAAAGCTCACAGCCCGACAAGTCGTGTCAATCGTAATCGTAAACTGGACTTATGAACACTGGTGGGAATATTTTTAGTACTTCTGTATTTCGGAGTTGAGATTAAGCCATAAGCCATTTAGCCACTAAACCTCTAAGCAATCCGCATTGAAACACCACGATCCTCCACGTAGGGCAAACCCCAATATTCTTTACACATCCTCAATTACTAGGACAGACCTGTGCTCGGCGTTGAGCTGCTAGTAGGCTGATAATCAATTTATAATATTGTATAATCTATAATTTAAGCTATAGGATATTGATTTGAACTTACTATGTAAAACCATTTCAATTATTATATTTATTAGAGAAATAATCGATTTCTAAACGATTTGTAATAGGTTTTAATAATGTTTTTTTTAAATATGAGATTAAGCTGATTCGAATCAACGTGAAAACCGGATAATAAAGTGCTGACTAACACATCATCAGGACTTAAAAGTTGGAGCACGGAGATAGTGAGGCATCCTCAAGTCTTATGATATGGTAAAATGTACGGTATAATACGTAAAAAAAGCTATTTCATAACTTTCCGTAGTTGCACATAACAATCGCATAAAATTTCAACTAAAGTTTGGAGCCGTTTTTCAGCCTAGTCTGAAAAACAAACGCGAATACAAACAGATATGTTTGATAGACATATTTGATGCAAATAGAAATATCCAAAATTATTATTGTCAATAGCCAATAAAAGAGTAAATGGACGTCTATAATACCAAAGGAATTTCCAACGATGATTGAGTCACGAAGAGGGAGAAAAATCCGCTTATTACTGGCTTTTAACACTGGAACTGAAATAAAAATTAAAATCGGTGAGTCGGAGGACTCGTGTAGGATAGGTTTAGTACTGTACATGTAAGTAATAATTTAGGATTTCCTTCAGTTAGTGCCAAGAATATATTAGTTTCTTTTCTCATTTAATTGTTAGTATTTTTGGAAAAAGGAGACCATGTTGTTGTTTTTTAATATCATTTAAATATCTTTTTTACATTTATCTAAACTAATAAATTTTTTAAAATAACTTTATGTTTAATCTAGACTTTTTTATCGACACAGGGCTTAAAATATATTTTTTGGAATTATTGTCAGTTTGTCTATCTAACAATATATCTCACTAAAGTCACTGACCGGAGTTAGATGATACTAGGCATTTTGGTGTCTTATACTACGGATCATAATTTTGGATAATTTTTATCTCGGAAAATAAATCTATTCCCGGAATCAGGTCGCCTGGCTGCAGCTATTGTAATAAATTAATATATTTCTAATTTATATAAATAGAAAAATCAATTCCTAAAACAATGCGGGTGCTATTTTTAAGTTTAGGTAAATTACCTAAATTCAAGCGAAGGCGCGTTATATATAAAGATGTATCAGACAGATGGAAGAGTGAACCTTTAGGCTTCTATTTTTTTACATAATTATAAAAATCAGGATAAATCACATTTCATCTAGTCATTTTTTAAATAAATATAAAGAGTCTGTAGTAACATTACTCTATGGCGCACATTCGCCGTGACTTGGAGAGGGCTCGCTCGCGCTTCGTTACGCAAGGAGGATTGCGTCTGTCCAAAAGAAACATTCACGTTTTGTTTGTTTACCATAGCGAAATCTTCTCTTTATAAACTTTAACCTTTATAAGGCGCGGTAAGATTTTTAAATTAAAGGCTTCCTCGTTCGAGGTCAATGAATCCCCGGCCTCTGAACTTGTTTGTTTATTTTTGCTGTTTCTCGATTGCCGCTATGACATTTTAGGTTCCATGTTTATTTGTCTGCTTGTTTCTTAATTTTGGAAAGTAAATTAGACAGAAAATGTCGACTTAATATGTTGATTAAGTGCTTAATTAAATCCCTTCTAAAGACACACTTCTTAAAATGTCTACTAGTATGATATTGATTTTTACTAAAAACAATTTTTAAATAAATCAGGTAATTCAATTTCCATATAAAAATATCCAAACATGTTATTAATTAGATTCTAATCACCTCAAATACAGCACCTATACGAGCTACCGGGTAATAAAGGACAAAATCTGACGCATTCTTATATTTACATTTAGAAAGAAATATGTATTTATACATAATGACGTCACGCCTAGTGCTACAAACATTTACTCGCACGACAAACATACTCGTAGGAAAAGGTAGGTTCGTAGTGGAAGCTGATTAACGACTCCAGAAACTTAAATTTTATTATCTTTATAAGCTTATCATTTACATTTAAATTTCAATCAAATAATAGCCTGGTACTCATAGTACTAGTTATTAAGGCTACAGGATATAAAGAATAGGACAGTTATAAGGAAACCTATGTAAGTGATAAGTTTTCATATTTTGTTTACATGTATTTTATCTATATATAAATTATTACCCACAGTTAGGTAGCGTACTAGACTTAACTCCACTTAATTCAAACTAAGACCTGATTAAACTAAAATAATGAGTTGATGAGCATAAATGACATTGACCTTAATTTAAGGAAAATTATTTCAGGAAACCTAATTCGTTATGCTTAGAACCCTGGTTCAACATAAAAAGAACCTATCCACAGACCTAAAATGCAATGCAACCGTAGAATCGACGATCGCAAACGACAGTGGCCCCGTCTCCCCCGTCTCCCCCGTCAGCCAGACGTCACATAAAACCTCATAATTTATTCAGCCATGTTGCGATATTAAGCAAACTTTGCTGAGACAACCCAAAAGCCCGCCTTTTTATTCGCTGATGTCAATTTTTTTAATTTCATTCAAATACGCATTAAAACCTTTTAACATTATTGGTACCAAGAGAAAATCTTTTTTTTGCAGACTTATCTTATTCTTTAAAATTATAATATAATAAGTGACCCGTTTGGACGTCATTTGGAATCAACAATTAATCCATACGGAATAATGTAAAATAATTTTTTATACAGGTGCCGTGGCTTCGGAGATTACTTTCCGCATATACACATACACACAAAATTCGGACTCTAACTATAATAATACTAATATTTAATACTCTAATAATACACCATAATTATGTAGATTATAGTAAAGATTAAATCTGTATTTCTTACGCCTTAAATTCAATTAGTACTTAAAGACAATATTTGCCATGCTAGGGGTTCCATATTCAATAAGATTTTCTTTCTGTTCGGCTAATGTTTTTTTTGAATGTCGTGAATGTTTATAACGTGGCTGCGTCTCCGGAAATCCTGGTAAATTGTCACATTGGTCACATAACCTATTATTTATTATTACTGGATTTGATGAAAGAAAACATTGTGAGGAATGTATGCCTAAATAATTTGTAATTCTCAAAGTATGTTAAGTCTAAGAACCCAATAATTGATTAGCTAAATTTGTATTGTGACAATATTCCTACTGGTATTCTCGCAAGAAACTAAATCCAAATAAGCTAAATTGTCTTTCATCCTGTTCATTGCTACGTAAACAACATGAAAAGTGGCCGCTACTAATGTACAATGAAACATCACCGACAAAATGCGATATCTTCTACATTAAAGTTTTTCTGTTCCTCTTAATAAGACGAATGTTGAACCAACCAGTCCTTGGACGCAAGCCAAAGTTAAATTTCGTGTAAAAACCACGCGACGTATTCTTGGCCCGGCCACACATGGATACTAATTTATTCTGGTTGTTACTGGTTTTAATATAAATTAAAAAGTGAACTTCATAGTAACAAGCAGTGATTATTGTGGTTTTAAAGTCCTTTGTAAATTATCTATGTAAAAGAAATTAATTGTCAAATATTTCTGTGAACTTAAAAAGCTTGAAGAAACCTGCGATGCCGTAATTTGACGTTCAAAAAGTGTTTCTAAAAACCAACTTCGAATAAATATTATTTCATTTCATTTCATTTCTGCATTCAAACCTATCGGATGATTTCCACAGAACAGACTGATTTCTAAATTTTTCTTTTACGTTACAGTATTGCTAATAATAGGTATAATATATATTATAGGTAATGTTAAAATATAATGTTTATTGTAATATTTCGCGTTACTAACTTCGTAGTTCAATCGGGTCCACTCTTTTTTGCATTTTAACACATTTATGACTTCCTGCTCTCGTTACACACGACTCTTGAGTGACGACCTCGTATAGTTCTGTCATCAGGCAGTCGGGTTTGTCTATAGCGTAAGTCACTATTTTAAAAATATTAAGATGCTCAGTGCATCAACGTTCAAAGTTCGTCATTATAAGAATCCATAATTATCTTGTGGTAAAGCTGCAGGAGCTATATGAACATAATAGAAAACTACACACAGGTTTTCCCTTTGTTTTGTTTGTCGAAGGCAAGTGATAATTAAATCTCGAATTAACATTTATCAAAACAGTCCCTGATCGGTGACATAAGCAAGATTATTCTCTCAGGGTGAATTTATGCGTTAACTTACACGTACGTAAAGCCGGAGGATCCCGGTATACCCAGGGGCCACATTTTTAAGGTTGCGCCGCGCTAAACTGAGGTGCTATTAACTCCGTTTCAACGTGAAACTGTATTATAAAGCAAAGTAAGGAAAGGTACCGACTAGGGACTTAAACGTTGTTGAAGTATTTAAATACTACCAGACACATTTTCATTGACAAATTGAATATAATAAATATTTTACGAAAAAAAAAAAACAGACTGCAATCGTTAATGTCCTTGGATTAATCTCCTTCTTTTCAGCCTCAGGGTTGGTATTTTTTCTTGATATTTAGGTGAGATGTATCGGAAACTATACCCTTTTAAATAAACCAGGAATTTTCCAAATCGGTTAATAAATGATAATAAATAATCGTCAGAAACGTGTAGTCCTATGCGCTTCAAAATATTTAGTAGTTCCTCTGCATGACAAACTTCAATAATCGCTTTAATTGTTCTCTAGAATGCTTCAAATTTTCCACTTTGACTTTAACCATACTGACATAAACAAATATTTCGGTCTTCATTCCGTGCTCCGTGCAGCTCGCGACGCTTTGAAATCGATTTTATACCACATACACCACGTTCTAACGGTGTTACCAACTACAGTGCGTTCGTTGTACATCTAATAAACGCATAGTACGGTATTTATAAGAAAGTACTTTCGGTGGCTGATACTTTCATAGCACAATCATAGTATGGAACGATAATATTAATAATATTATATTGTTTATATCAGTAATATTGATTATATCATAATAGACACAAACCGTAGCTATAAACGTTTCCTACACCATCATGCCAATGGAAAGTTTTTGTTCTGAAGCTTTCTTTTTATTCACGTCAAATTACGATATGCAATGAATAAGCTCTTGTGAGTTAAGTCCGCATTCTCGTTGCCCGTCTATTTACATTAGAGCCACGCTCTGCGGATTTTACGCCGTTTTATGAATGTCAAAGCTGTCCAGAACAGCTTCAATATATCATTCTAAATACTCGTTTTGAGAGAAAATCAAAACTAGTCGGCTATTTAGTAGATGTGACTTCTTAAGCAACAAGTAATTTGTTTTACAGGTTCGATAGGCATTTTGTGAATGTATTTAAATGTATCGGTCAAAAAAACATGGTGTATAGTTAGTGGTCAAGAAAGGAGCGATTGAACCGTATTAAACTCTCTCGCTCGTACTGCGAAACGACAATTGTAGCTAATCGGGTGAAAAATCCCAGCACGATGTGTAAATATGTCGGAATTAAGGTTGATGAGACGGAGCATAACGATTGCCAAATAAAGATTCCTCACATTATCACCTCGTCCGATAGTCAGCAGTTGGAAATTTTGCTTGTGTTTAACGATAGAAGGAGTTGTTTTCACATCAACATTTTAGAGGTTACCTCAACTTTAAACTTAAAGCTACTTATTTCATATACATATTTAGCAATACTAATGAGGCTTGACTCCT
>DWPT01007400.1:0-10824 GCA_018251895.1 Agathymus mariae mariae | reverse complement strand
GCGCACCCTGGGCAACAATCAGTAAATCTCCACGCTGATTGGCCAATCCTTTCACCACGATGACAAATAGGAATCGTTTGCCATTTGTCATCGATTCGCAAAGAAGAAGATTAGAGAATCACGAATAGAATCAGACAAAATTAGAATCAAAATTCAAGAGCCCGTTTATAATTATCAAGTTGCTTGGCCGGTATATTTTTAAGGTGTTAAATTCCCATTGAATGTACAATTTTTGTAATTTCAACGAAACTAGACGACTCATAAATACCTATTGATGCAGTCAGTATGTACCGATAACAGGCAGTATCTAAGTTTTACCATGTGATATATTTTTACTGTGTGGCTTATTTTTTTATTGAAACCTATTTGACGAGCTCTGCAGAGCAGCTTTACTGAGCTGACAGCCTATGTAAGAGTGGCCATCGTGGCGTAGCAACTTATGTGGTAAAGTAACAAACGTTCTCATAGGAGCCTATATTAGTATAGTAACCAGTATAGCATAGTTACCTCAATAACATAGTATCTTGATTAACTCAATGTCCCTATGGTGTAGCCGATGTTGTTGTGGTAAGGATGTTGTGAGTATGATTTTGAGTCCAAATAGGCACATATATAGTGGCTGTAGAACAACCAAGATAACTTTATATTAGGCTGGCTTAGGAACTATAATATTGATTTGAATAATCAACTTGTGGTTAGATATATTCATTACACTCGACAATCTTGTGAGCGATTATAGTTTCACTTTACCTTCACTCGGCTGGTCTGACGTAGTATTATTACAAATATAGATTCTATTGGCCAGCGATGACACGATGGTGCCGGGCCAGGCAATGGGAGAAACCTACGTGTCATCGTTAGCTACTATTCGAACTTTAACCTGTGCGGCTTTTTTTCATACGCAATAGATACCTAATTTATCGTTTTATACACATGAAAATATCATATCTGTTATTGTATATGCACTGTATTAGTATAAGTAAAAAATAAAAAGTACAAAATTATATTTACTCCAAGTAGCCCAAAGCGTAGAATTTTGAACATTTTCATGATCTTTAACAGAAGCTGGAGGCAGTGTGCCTCATCTTCATTCCAACTTTGATGTTGAAAATCTTCAATTAAAATATTTAAATGACCATATCTTCGAGATTGTTTTTTCACGCTGGCTTCTGTTGAACTTAACACTACACCTAAAACAAAATTTAATCTACAACATTGTTCGAACCAATTCTCAAGTACCAACCATATTAGATTAACTAATATCAAAGGAGTATATTTCGACATAATTCAGATACAATATTGAAGCCTGCGCTTTTAATAATGTTGCTGACATTATTATCATGGATGTCAAAAATCGATTGTGAGTACTTATCATCAGTTAAAGCGTACCTGGTTTTAAATTTTATTTCAATATTACATATTAAAATTTTAAATATAATGTTAATCTTTTATTTGTTTATTAAATATGTAATGTATTTCTCTATGTGTATCATTTTATTCACTTAAATATGTAGATGCAAAATTTATCGTCACCTGTTTTGATTGAAGAAATATTACTATGGAAACATCTGAGGATTATTCTCTGTGTCCTCCAGGTTTTATAAAATCGCCATGAAAATACTATAGAGGACTATTGTTTACAGCGTTCTGTTCATGTCGAAAGGGCCATGGCCACACATTAGTTTTATACATAAGCTATAAAGGCGACAGTATTTCACAGGCCTCTACCATGCCAGGAAGCCATGGTACTTCGTGTATTGGCCAGCAGGGTATATGAACAGAGAATATTCGTTTATCTTAAAAATAGATGAATCCTTTTACATTGTCCTTTTGTTTTTGAATTACGAAATTCTAAAAATATACCAACTTACCCGTAATACAAAGTATTTGAAGCCAAAAAATACAGGACAAAAATGACTTCATTTTGATATCTTCTATCATTATATTAAACACCGTACTCTTCTTTTTTCTTTTGAGAAAATTATTTTATGAAAATGTTGAAAATGTTTTTTTATTTAGAAAAACATATTCTTAATTAAATATCTGCGTCATTTAGTTAATTTATTACATTATAAAATAAAAGTCGTGGGTGGCTTTGGTATTTAAACTTAAAGACTGAATGGAGAGAAAGCAGGTGGATCCATTCTCGAATTTTGCGTAATGAATATAAATTACTAGCGATTCAGTGTCGCATCACTTCGCTCGCCAAGGTCGTAGCCTTCACAAATTATAATCGCCATCAAAACATTTGATACTCGTTTGAACAGGCATTCCATAAATTTTATTATAAATTATCCTATATACCCAAACCATACAGACGACCCCATAGCCCAGGTGCTGGTGACCCTGCCTACCGAGCGAGGGGTTCCGGTTTAGATTCCCGGCCAAGACAAAAATTTATATAATTGATAGATGTTTATTGTCGGGTCTTGGGTGTTTGTGGTATCATATTTGTTATTTATTATTAAATACCTAAACTTTCCTCGTGAATTATTCTGGTCATGAAGACCCCCTAAAAATATTAATTATTAGTTAGTATTAAATTAAGATTTAAGTTCAAAATTCATTAATGTATGGTTCTTTAAATAATTAAATATCTTAAAATCGAAATTAACAGAACTGAAAGCGCTACTGAAATCAATACTGTTAGAGACCTGTTTTCAATAGCAAAGTTTTGAATGGGATGAATGATGATTTACATGGGAGAATCGAAATAGGTCGGTAATGGGAGAATTAGAAAGAGTTAAAAATCTTAGGTAAGGGGAAAATTTGGGCTAATTTCCAGGATGAGAGAAAGGAACAGGACATCAAAGAGTAATTCAAAATATTAGTAAGAATCAGCATATTTTTTTTTATATTACAAATAACCGACAAACGAGCAGACGAGCCACCTGATGATAAGTGGTCACCGTCGCCCATGGACATCAATAAGAACAAAGGTCGATGCGTTGTCGACCTGGAAATGAGAAGAAGGTATGGAAGAAAGTACTGGCTCTCAAATTGGAACGATCATTTTGGAGCAAATATTATCACAACCACAAGCACATAAAGAAATTGAAAGAACGACCGCCAAACGATTTGTCGTGTTCCGGCTGGGGATTTGATAGCCAGTACTTTCATTTTTACCTTTTTCTGATTTCCTGGCCGACAACACATCACTGATACATCTGGTCTTGCTGATGTCCATGGGCGACGGTGACCACTTATCATCAGGTGTCTCGTCTGCTCGTTTGTCGGCTATTATCATAAAAAAAGGCTACGTCCTATTTTGAGAGCAAATTGTGAAAATAGCGTCTTTTGCATCTCTATAAAGACGGTTGCAGCGGTCACGGAAAACTTTAAAACGTAGCAGGTTGTAATCCGAAGGAAATCGTTTGTACCTATGTTTGCCTTTATCTCTGCAGACCATTAGTTCTTTGACCCAGGGTGCTGGTTTATGTTAAACCCTAATGCATTTGATAGGGACACGTCGGACGTAAAAATTAAGTAAACCGTTGGTAAACACCTTTCTTCTTAGTCTACGCAATTGCCATAATGGTGTCCAGTAAATCATCCCAGTGTTTCACTTCAGTATCTCTAGATCCATATACTTAAAACCTCGAAAAAGGAGAAACTGTGAGTTACGGTAAGGGGGCCGACTAAGACAAGTAGAGAAAGTCGTCATAAAAAAGGAGTTGTAAGTTGTCCATAGGAAAATGTGAAGGTGAAAGAAGCAGGACATAAAGATTAAGAGAGCATAGAAGAATCATTTTTAATCAAGCATGTATTGAAGTCACCCATACTAATTATTACTATATTAGGTTATAAAGTGTGTTTCCTATGGATTTGAAGTAATCTATATTTAAGTTTGGAGTATAAAATATGTCAAAAAAATAATTTAGCATGGTGCGACGATATTTAGACGAATAAATATTCAGCTGATTCTGAGTAAATTAAATGAAAAAACATTACTATATTTTATGTTACATTATATTATAGTATTTATTCGAAGTTGGTTTTTACAAATCCTTTTCAAACTTCAAACTACGCCATTGCTTCTACAAATCCCTACTGAGAGTGATCCCGTAGAAAAAGGGGCAAGAAACTTCCGAGGAGATTTTTTTCCTACTTACAGTTACAGAAAGCACTCATGGCTACTCATTAGACTTTAAGGAGTTTATATTTACACAATATCTGATATCATTGAAATGTAACGCTTATATGTGATTTTATAATTTAAAAAAATGTCCAAGAAGTCTTATCCTTAAAGTAATCATCAAGTTTGTAATAACCTTTCTGGGTTGAAAGCGTAACAATCTAACATCGGACGGGTCTCACCTAATTCTAGTTTAGGTTAAATTTGATTTAAGCTTATTTCTGAATACCAATGTGAAATACAAGCCGCTAACGTATTCCAATGTATTACGTTAACGAGCTTACCTGTGTATTTTTATGTCTGTGGTAGCGTCGCTCCTAACGGACTGACAGATCGAATCAATAAATGTTGATTTACTTTGTCTTTTATTTGAAAGATGCTATCATCGGGAGGTATCTTATCTATGATTATATAAAATCTCTTCAGCCGTTTGAAGATCATACGCTGTTATCTCGTTGATTGAAGGTATTTAAAAGTTAGAGGATTTTTTTGTATTGGTAGTATTCAACATGTCGATTATTTAATGCCTCAATTTAAATGATTTTGTAGAAACTTTTACCATGACATGCTGTATATAAGGTTTTAAAACAAATTTAGTACTATATTAGACGGCCCGCCCGGACATGGTTCGGGTCAAACAATTATGACAATTTACACATTTATGTACTTTAGCCTATGTTCATCTTACATAATGTAGTTTTCAAATGACAAAAATATATTCAAGAATATGCCTTGGTGCCGATAATTACCTTCCGCACACAAAACTCACAAAAATGTGCGATTTCTCTCTTTATAATATCATTTCAGTATAAATAACATAACTACAATATAATTTTAATATTTTCGTAACAAAAAAACACAATTTTTTTGCTAAATTATTTTCTTGTAACTTTTAATTCACAGGTGGCCTGCAAAAAACCATCGTTTCTTTTCCTATGTTAGGGAACTTACAAAAGATAAATGCAACCGCACCGCCCCATATATTTAAAGAATACCCGTAATTTATTACGCGAACAACAAAACTTGTACCGCGATACACTTTATATCGCTTTTATTTTAAAATGGAACCGTATGAATAATTTTGACACGTGTAAGTGAGTGCTTTCTTAGGGTGCGATCACATAAGCGTAGTTCGAAAGAAGTCTAATACTATATGATTGTAATGTATCCCTAATTAATAGTGGCCTTATCATATATAGTACAATCGCAATGACATGTCATAAATGCATGAAGCATTGCACTCCAAAAATGGAACCACTTTATTTTACATCTCAGTTAATACAGGCAACCTGACTTTCACGTCCTAGAGCAAATTGTAATGTTTCCTTCTTAATACCTAAGAACGAGCTGACGCCCATAGACATTGGTAACGTCGCAAGCATCCCAAAGGCATTGTCAAAATAAAAGCACTGAATCAGCATTTAACTTGGGCCTCCGTCACTGCAACGGAAATAAGTAAAATACATTTCACGATTACTTCTAGAAAGAGGATGGTAACTAGGCATATAAAGAGACCAAGCAACGTATCCAAGTACTACTGTCGATATTAATGTTGGTGGAACATAACCCATCGACCTCCAACTTGAAAGAAAGGTCCTAGTACCATTGGCTTCTTATTTGTTCAGAAGAGGCATACATCAGCAAAGAATGTTTGCTCATTGTTAGGGATAGATTAAAAACAAAAACATAATCAGCATATCCTTAGATAATAGATGGTGTAATTTCTTTACTACAAGAATACTACAAATTCTACTAATTGTACCGTCAAGATGATGTTTCAAGTAACTGCTTTGCCGTTTCATATTTGGGGCCACCGAATTTTACTAGTTCGGAGAAACAATACGGCCATGATCTTCTACAACTTAAACGGAGTCTTTGTTGAGCGACAAACGGAAATATGTTAATGATACATTTGGACCTGCGTTGTCGCGTAAATTGATTTGAACAGAGACGCGACCCGTCTTAAGTTGCTGTAGAAACAATTCAGTATTTAAAATATGGATTGTCTAATAGCAACACAATATATTTGCGCGTGGTTAAAAACAAATAGTTACACAACAGGTAGAAAGAACAAATATCACACTTAGTACTGCGTATTATAACGCATTATAACTTGAATCGCATCGCGCTGCGATTTGTCACATTCTATCGCTCCGCTAAGAGTTAGGTAGGGTAGGGGTTGGGTAGGAATGTAAAGTTAGCTGCTATTCTATTAATTATCTTATTTATCTCAGAGCATACTTAATGGTTTAAATATCAATATTCCAAACAAGATCCTAGGTTTGAGTTCGACATGCACCTCCTATTTTCAAAAAATAAAAGGTAGAATTGAGATACGCCTTTACGAGCACAAGATTCCACCGCTCGTCTCGTGCACCCATTGCATTTGAAATATAAAGACTATTTGTAAACGTTTGCGCTTACCTACGAGCTCAACTTATTTTTATTGGAATTTAAAATTCTTAACGGAAGATTTGTATTTATCTAAGGTTCTCAACTAGAATAATGCACAGTGTGCTGGATGAATTGGTTTTGCTTGATTTATGAAACACTATAAATTTATTTGGCATAATATAACGAAAGCAACATTGTCTGTTTGTTTTTTTTTTTAACTATTTGTTTTTATCACCATGAATCAACCATTTTATCTTTCATTTCAGCCACGCTATATATACACATCTTTTAAAATTCTATCTGATCGCTTTCTGTACATGAAGAATGTATGAGAAATGTATGTATGAGGAAAAGAAAAGGGCCTTTATTAACGCAGTAGAACGCAAAAATATTGTTAATGGAATTTTTGTCTGTATGTCTGTTTGTCTGTTTGTCTTTGCGTTTGTGCGCGCTAATCCCAGAAACGGCTTAACGGATTTCGTTTCTGTTTTTACTAGTGTAATACGCATCACTTAATATTTAAAGTTCGGTTCATCTCAATCCATCCGTAAATAAATAAAAAATACATTAATTTAAAATAATGTAAGTACTATTTCATAACGTAAGGCGTAGTTTTTTCCAAGCGAAGGCACTTTGCTAGTATATAATAAATAAAATGATCATAACTTAAATATCTTGTAGAAGTAGGTAAGTCTAAGCCAGTTAGATATTGATAAGAATAAAGTCAACCCGTCTGCATCCATGTGTCAGCTTATTAGTCAAAGATCTCCCTGTGGTATTCTGTCTGGTCTGGAGTCTTTTGGATCCAGTGGAAAGCCCTCATCTCTTTTAGGATATGAGTATACGTCGTTAGATACTTCTATTCTCCAACGGAGCTTCTAACTATGTGGGCAGCGCGTTGCCTCATCGGCTGCCTAATTCTGGTACCTATTTCGGTAATTGATGTTTGTTTATGGATCACATCATTACATATCTGAGACAAACATCAATCGAAGCTCCAGGAGATAACAATGAATATTTGTATGTATGACAGCACATCAAATAAATTATTACACTCCACAAAAAAGTACTCGTACTAGTGTCAAGTGGACCAGTTGCAGCATTAGATACTTGTAAATAAGATGTTAACATTACGCATTCAACTCTATCTTATTATTATCGCAGTAATAGCACTGTTTAATGAACTTTTTATAGAATCCGTCAACATAGACCCGGCCAGACAGATTGATCGGACGAGCGGGTCGTGGACCCAGATCAAAAACCGTTCGGGGAAGAGTGTGTTTTGTTATAGTCCAAAGATTAGAACGGCAAGTCTCCTGGACGAGGATTAAACTTTCGTATTGGTTTTTGTTCTCAAGATTGTTAAACTAAAACCGAGCCCAGCAATGGGGTACTCATGAATTCTAACGTTGATGAAGTAACATGGAGTATGTCAAGTAAAGCAAACGTATAAGGACTACTTGAAACAGAACTGACTGTGAAAATTAACGTTACATTTAAACCATTTAAATATTGAAGTGAAAACACACATCACCCAGCTAAGTGTCGGAAAAAACTTCCATTACCATACATAAAATACATACACGGCCGTAATCCCGTGCTCGTGATAAATATAGTATTTTTATGTGTGCAGCTTTTAATAAATTTCAGCAATTTACTAACCTAGAACCAGAGAGAAAACACGCAATTAGAAGCGTAATTTTAATTACATGATGTTCATACTATTTACGTATACACTTTTTTGAATTCAGTATTATTTTTTAAAATATATAATAACCAGGTAGAAAAAATGATGTTAACGCTATATAATGATATCTTCTAGATAACCTTTAGAAAGATGATAGAGTAAAACAGAGACACAAAGAAGAAAAGTATTTAAGTAGTATTAAGACTCTATTTGATGAGATCAATGAAAATGTTTCGAACTTTAATTACATAACACTTGAAATAAAGAAAACGAAAAAGGTTTAGTGAATTCAATCAATACCCGATGATAAGTGGTCACCGCCACCCGTAACGAGTATCTTTTCGGGTCAAACTTTCTAACCGGTATTAAACACTGCAACCGAAATATGTTACTATCGATTCTGGAAGTAAACTAAACCAGATTTAAGTACGAACAGAAGTAAACTGTGTGGTACAGGGCCTTGATATATACAGTAGGAAAAAGCTGCCAGAGTTACCTCATCTGTTATTTAGCTGGGTACATAAAGAACGGTGTGGTTGGTTTGGGCTCAGAAATAAATAGAGGCACTTAAACCTTGATGGTTACAACAGGTTTCCTACAGAAGATATTCCTTAAAAATTAGTGTCACGATAGAATTAATTAATTAATTGGCCACTAACTAATTCCGCCAATAACTTACACCTACTTAATTAAAGCGTTCTCCATACTTTAAGTTTAAGAAAAAACCTGTACCTAGTGTACGTAGTAGTAGTAGTAGTGTAGTGTAGTGTACCAATACCCATCCAACACCAACGAACTGCACATAGCGCACTGTTTTTTATTTATATATTGCAATCGTGAACACGTTTTTATTCCCTCTGCGTTACCAATATTTTTATTTGGAAACTCAGGCTATTCGTATGAGAAATGACATCACTTTATTAATGCGATGGCCCGGAAGAGCTCTTAGATCACTGGAGTCGGAACAGGAAGTGGCTTCCTAATAAATATGGCGTCTGGAAATATAACTGTATTTGTAATTTTTACTGTTTCTTTATTTGTAATCTATACTAATATTATAAAGAGGGTTTGTGATTTTTGTGAATTTGTGTATATGAGAAAAGTGATCTTTGGAATCATGGCATCTAGTTGAAAAATTCTTTTACCTTTTGAAAGGTTCATTATTATGGATGGATATAGGCTGTATACTTAATGTATATGTAGAATAACTGATTGTTGAACCCGAAAGAAGTAGGGACTGGCGCTGGTTTATATTTAATAGGCTTTTATAACAATATAAGGCATTGAAGGTAATGAAACAAAGATTCTCCATAATATTCTGAAAAGTTTTTGAAAATTCTCAACGAGCACGTGGTGGTTTTCTGTCTTAACGCCCCCTAATGTAAGACAGCACGAGAGCTTGAAAGCCAGTACTTTATTTTTTTAGATCTTTCTTGGCCCCCATCACATCAGTGACGCCTTCGGTGTTACTAATGATCCCGGGCCACGGTGCCCACTTACTGTCATGTGGCTCGTCTCCTCATTTGTCTAGAACTAAAAAAACAATTATACTTTATGATGATTTATAACTTGGCTGTTTTATGTGGTGATCAAAAAGGCGGAATTGGTTTTTCGACTACTTACTAACGAATTTAATATTGTTATAATTATTGCGGCACGTGTTATTAAATTTTGGTGATTTGAGTGTAGTTAAGCTATTCATTTATCGGTTGTAAATGCATTTGAATTATGATTTTGAATGGGCAATGCGTGAGTGCGATAAATGATATTCATGAATATTTATAACCATGATTGATATATTGTTTTATTTTCAGTGTAATTCTTTCGGCTATAATTACGACTATTTTGTTATAAGTAGAAGCAAATTTATTTTAAACTTATGAACACATGTGGTTAATTAATACTAATATGTATTAAAGTATAGAGTTAAATCAAATAGTTGTTTAAAATAAGATTATGTAACCCTTACCCTTGTGGTGCGGTACCCAAAATACTGGTAGTGTATCGTACAACAGGGGGATCGGTAGGCCCCCCGACACCAACTCTAAAACAAGCTCCCAATTGGTCGATAAGATTACGACAACGACTCACCTGGGCAGTGCAGCCTAGTAGTATACTGAGGAAGTCACTAGTCAGTCAGGGTAGGTCAGGGAAATGGGGTTCCCCAAAGGAGGAATCAAATATGAAATTATCTTAAACAAAGGAATATAAAAAGAGGCTGGGGTATGATACTTAAAGTGTCCCGTCGCGTGACCTCCGGTTCAACGCACACATCAAGGTAAAGACGCCGCACCAGGGTAGTCGCTGCAGCCGGTAATCTTCTATATGCACCCCGAAAAACACTCGTAAAACCTTCACTTTTCGTAATAATACTCGTTACAGCACACAACAATCAGATTCCAGCAAACAATATCGCGCCCGAACCGAGAACATTCCACGACAGCAAGCGTTGGCTAGACCCTCCATTTTCTTAATAAAAATACGCGGGTACTAAACGTTGAAGTTGAAGTAACTGTCGGCTTGGGTTCGCAATTACACTATCCCGAACAGGTAGCATTTCCTAGTTATATAGCAATGCTTATACGTTGTGCAGGAAGGCTTCCAGCTC
>DWPT01007399.1:0-10824 GCA_018251895.1 Agathymus mariae mariae | reverse complement strand
AGATTAAAAAGTACCCCGAAAATGAACCCTACCTCCGCCCCCCCCCCCCCTACCACCATAACCAATACACCAAAATCGATTTAAACAGAAAAATCTATTGGAATGTTCAATGTTCCTAATTTTTTTCATGAAACGAAGATTTATCTTGGATGTATTTACACAATGGAACCTAACTTTAATTCGTTAATGCATTTGTTTCTTGGATATCCATTTTGTGATATTGGTATTATAACTAAGAATCATAATATTGTTACTATTTGTTACGAGCGTATGTACGAAAAAGATTGCACTTTTTTGTAATAATAAACGGGAAATAAACAGATGGGCCACGTGTTTGTGAATGGTCGTCGCCATCTGCCGCCATCCTCCCATATCACGATATGTCGTGATAGGGATTGCCAGTGTTATATCTTAATAAAACCACTAAATTACTTGGATTAGTGTTTTATTAAAATGTGACGTAAAACGTAGCTGACACAGAGCAGTGAAAAACAGTGACACACCGAAAACGTCTAAGCTGACGTCTGCGGTTGCGTTCCGTATTCCACAGCCGGCTTAGAAAATAACGGTAAACGCATAATGAACTGACTCTCGTCCCTTAATAATATAATAATAAGGGAAGGGCAGTATTTAGTATAATATTTTAAGGGAATTCGATCCAGCCGTTCGAGCTAACGCGGGTAATCGATAATATTTATAATGAACGCAAATACGGGCGTCACACGATTGGGGTCTAATTGGACGTCGAGAAAGCATTCAACCGTATTTGGCATGTTGAGCTCACCTACAGATTGTTAGATTGATGCGTACCAGGTGTTGAGAAATGAGCTGGGGAAAGTTCAATGTACAAAGGAAACCAAGAAATAATGTTTATTTTAGTTCGAACACCATGACAGTTGCAGCTTTTTCTCACTATCTTTTTTCAATTAATTAACTCATCTGTTTTTTACTGTTCTACATTTAAATTACTAAATAGTGGTTGATTCAAAGAGTTCAACACCAGGTATGCTGGTAAAATTGATAGTGTCGCTTCTTGATGGGCAGTCGTTCGTTGTCTCGAGGTGGAGGTCTCGTCAGACCCTCTTCCGGTAAGTGCGAGTGGGTGTACCGCAGGAAAACTGTCTATCACCAGCGCTGTACGCACTTTATTCCAACGACATTCCATCTCTCGAGGGACACCTTCGAAAGTGGGAGTGCGATGAGATACACGCAATTTACGCTGACGACGACGCTTCCCGTCCGTGGTCGGGAAATAATGTGGCAGCCAATCGTTAAATACTTAAGATGTAAAAGCGATAGTTCTACACGCAGTAGTCAACACGTAGACAGCTTGGTGCGGCAGGCTCGTGCGGCTCGAGCAATTCACCGACCGGTGTTGACATCCAGTTTACATACGAGTACGTTCGGTCGCGACTGGCCTACATTGCGCCGACACAGTACGCGGAGCATAAAATTTGTACGCATACTAAAAGTAAACAACAGGTAGCAAAGGTATGATTTATATACATCAAAAATGTTGCTTCTATTACTGTTCCAATAACCGCGCATTGTGTTATGCTTATTTTATTGAAACAGAATAAAACGCCAACCGTAGTGGACACTTCAAACATTGAAATAAATAAAGTAACAAGCGGGCTCAGCTCTCGATTTAAATCTTTAGCCCTTTAGGCTCAAGGCGCCGGGCACACGTAGGGGACGGCACACAGAATACAAAATTAGATAAATAAGTGGAAACATAGTTCGCGTTTTGAATTAAACCACTTTCAATTTAACACGGGATCGTCACGGTGACATTACTGTTGGTTACGAAAAACCATAAAAGAATAAAAAAATATTACCGTCTGACTAAACTCAAGTTAATGTACATATATGTGTGTATATAATGTACACACAGCTGTGTGGTGTCAGCTTCTAACAGAGGAGCGCAAAATATTACTAAAATTCATTTGAATGATGGATTCAAAACATTTGTCATAGTTATAAAAACTTTCCACTAGAACGCGAAACAAAACAATGTAAAATTAGTGCGAAGTTGTTATCTTCACCGCGTTATACGAGTATGCAGCCGATGCATGCAGAGCATAACTGAGGTGGGTGACAAATTGCCCTCGGCCTCTCTTCGCTTACATATGTTACGTTCTCGTGAATAATGTTATGAATATCGTACATACGAGACGTACGTGTAGTATATAAACGGTGTACACAGGTTTGGGGGGCTCCATCCTGACTCGGAAACTCCGCCCCTCCTGCTCAACTCAGGCGCGCCTTCTGGCGCTCACTGAGCACTACCATCTATTATGTTCATTATAATGACCCAAGCGCCTTTATAACACTATACAATATAATACCCCAAAATACCGATACGTATGACCCGCACGCTAACATTCCAGAACTAAAATAATTCATTCGCAACAGTGAATTCGACCTAGTGCTAGTCCCCTTACGATCCCCTTATTAGCTTATTAGGTACCCTTGTTCTATGGAAAGAGACAGTCAAATACTTGGGCGTAATCCTAGACCCCAGACTCGCCTTTAATCCTCATGTCCAAAAGGTGACTGGAACCGCCCGCTTCTACATGAGTCGCTTTAACAGTTTTTTTGGGTAGGCACAGTAAAATATCCCCTAGGAATAAACGAACGCTCCATAAGGTTTGCATTCGACAGGTATCGACATGTGCTACGCACACGCACACGCACAAGCACATCTCAATGTCTTTGACGCCCACTGAGGGGTTAGGAATGCAGATCTACACCGAGCTCTCCACCGTTCATGAACTCATTAGGACTTCTCTGAGACTTTTTTCAAGTCCTCAGAGGAGCACTCTAACCTATTAATCAAGGGAAGGTGTTTAGTGGGTAGTCATCTAGGTCTATCATAAACCCCATATAACCAGCGCAGGTGGCTGCATAAGCATTCACCACCACGCTTCCTCGTATCCCCAGAGGGAAGCCCTTTCTCCTTGCTTGGGTGCAAAAAAAACGTTGACTATCAATCGCCGTGGGGAACAAACGTACGGAGAATGCTTGTGTAAATACCATGGTGACTATACATGAGGTACAAGCCGAGTAAAAGTAATATCAGTACTTTACAGTCCGTTATTTATTTTACAGTTTTGTTACTCAAGGGTTTAAAGAATCAAACCCAGTAGTGAGGCAATAAATACTAGCTGTGTCTTGGCAAACACAGGTGAGTAACTATTGTCTGACAAAACTCTGAAATACAGAGACCGTCGTGCGTGTCGTCTCAAGAATAATATACTCGTAATGGAACATTAATTGACATGGAAATGTGTTTTATTTTACTTAAAAAAAATCACTTGGTGTTATCACAAAAATATATTTCACTTTTATATTTTTTTTTAAATCAAGGGAACTAATTAAATGTCATTAACTAATTATTTTTATGACAATAACAGCCGTAAAACATGCCGATCAATCACCTGATGGGAGACCTTCACCGCTGCAAGCGGATATTAAGTGCCCAAGTGCTTATACCCAAAGAATCTGTAAACCGGCGTCTTAACAGACTCTCGAATTTTGCAACCAAATACTTTACGGACATTACATGATTAATTTTTGATGAAGATTGATAACTAGTCATCACAGTAAATAACCTCATCGCCATTCATGTGGAACGCATATCTTAAAAATGTGCCGATGCTGCTATCTCTCTATAATCACATACAGATTTTCCTAACATAATTCAAAACCTAAGGTACGAATAATTTCTGCCACAAAATGAATAAGCACGAATTTCTGAAGGGCCCATAAGCCATGGGCCTTCTCAGCGGTAAATTGATTTACATCAATCACGGGCGACGTCGGTTTTTCCGATGAGTGATGGCGTCTTGTTGCGCTTTCAATGAAGGCTGATTGATGAGAATCGAGAACGAGAACCCACGTTTTTATGCTGAATTCAAATATGCATTCATCAAATCAACAACGTTGTCGTAATTTACTCTTACCAATCTGGTGGCGGTGAACCATATACGTACGAGTAACTAACAAGCTGCTCGTGTTCGAACAGTGAAATCAGAAAGATAAGATGTCCATTATGCGTTCACCATGCTAGCTGAGTGTAGTTCAGGAAACCTTACGTATTTTGAAAACGCGTATGTTTCCTCGTGATGTTTTCTTTCACCTTACATGATTATTATAAGTGTATTTAAATGTAGCTTATGAATATCGTTACTTGATATCGAGTGGACCATGAAACATGGCGCATAATAAAATGATCCAGAATGAATAGAGCTTATATAACTTTCCAATGACTCGTTTAAAATAAAAAAGTTTTGCTGAAGTGAAAGTATTCTCAGATATTTACTTCGGGAACCCAAGTTAACCTCTTGAGAGCAACATTTCATTCGGCCGGGAGAAGCGCGGGCATTCATCGAATATATTATATCAAGCATTATAAAGTGTACCAAGTCGTTCCCCGTCGGCGGTTTCCAACTAACTTTATCTTTAACATTATTTCGCAAAGTTATGACTGAGAACTGGGGCGTCAATTTAATTAGTGTCACTTTCGGGACAAGGTTAGTACAAAACTAAACACGAGTGACGTGTCTAGACAAGGATACCGTACCGTGATAATCTGGATAGTTTTGTATCACGAGTATGATAGATAACAATAGACAACAACTCTGCAAGAGTTTAATCCAAGTACACGAGACACGGACTGGGCACCGACAACTTATTATCACAACATCTTACTGTCCCACGCAGGGTTCGGTTTTCCCTAAGAACGAGAGAGATTATGGGCTTTTAACAAATTTCCCGAAATAGGTTGACAAACTTTACGCAGCTTTCAAAACATTATGTCGCTACACTTATGCAGTTCCTCATTATGAAATCCATTAAAATCATCCATAAACCTAGCACAGGGATATGTGTCTTAATGATATGATTCCGCTTCAGTCTCTCCCAGCCCCTGATGCCTGGAAACTTCAATTAACATTAAGTATACTTCATTTACTGGTTTACAGTGAAAATATTGAAATACATAAAGATTTCAACATTGTAAATATTATTTTTCAACAAGAACGCGTAATATATTAAACCATTTATAATTATACCATTAAGTTAAACAAACTACTACTCTCGCGTGAAATTTGAGTATATCTTGAAATGTTTTTATATATTTACCAAAATACTTGTCATGTAACGTCTATGCTCATTTGAATTATTTATCGCATAATTGTACTATAAACTAAAACTTTTAAATACCGCATACTCTTTGCATTAGTTTGCTTAAAACATCTCATAGAATCGCTCACTCATAATTTCTCGAAGTTTTCGAATCATTAAGCGTAAAGTGCTGTATGCTGTGATATTCTAGCGCTGCGATCACCTACTGCAACGTTACTATTGTTTCTGTGTTCCACAGGGTTCTCTGGCTAAGCGTTGGTTATTCATAGCGTAATTCCATTGAGTTCAATGTGTTCGACAGAGTTAGGTAAAATTGAGTTTTACATGGTAGGTATAAAGTTTTCTTTCCGGTTTAGCAAGATGTAACGAGTGCCTTTGTGTTCAAGGTTCCATGCCAAATGTTGTCGCTATATCTTGTAAGTACAGCGACATCATTGGTTCTGTGCGATTTTCTGGTCTTTTCACTATTTAGCAACTATATTCCTGGATAATAATTGCGGGAAAATTACTACTTTACTCAAACGAAATAGTTTCTGGAAAGGCGAATATAGGGTTAAATGTGGTCCATGATATTAAGAGTAGTTTTAAATGGTTAATATTGAAATGAGCCTTGAGAAAGAACATGAGCATCGTTTTATCAACTAATATATGAGTGGTACCTACCAATGTACGCCGGCCCGCCTCCAAATGATTTTGTGCAAAAGTACTATTTCACCATCTGAAACCGTTGCCATAATGATGATAATGATATACTTAAGGCAAGGATAGCGTTTGTCACTAGTAACTAGTGTGATGATTATCAGAATTTTGCTGGTATATTTATTACTGTTCAATAAACATTTTCATTATCGATGATTTCATTTCAATCAGATTTGTCCCTGCGAAACTGCAAACAGTTTGGATTTTTTTTTAATGAAAAGTAAACAACCTTTGTCAGCTATCGAGAGCAATTGCAATAAATGCACATATTTCAATGTCACAAATGGGTGAAAACCAATCCCCAAAGTTACACAATGAGGAAATCATTAAAATTGTCATATAAGAATTAACAATCAATTGTTTGTGGATACAGACACTATTGTACATGTAAGATGTAGATGCCGCGATGCCGCACACACCCTATTACCAACGTAGACGCCAAACACAGAGTGTTATTGTCGATACAAAGGAGTGTTCTCTCAATACCTTTCACTACTGTGTAACATGTGAGAATGATTTTGTTCTGAAGTATACTGCCCTACCGAGGGTTATCGAACAGCTTCGAATTTTTAGAGACCAAATTGATCACTATACTGTACTGAACACTTCCATTTTTCCATTACGCATAAAATTATTAAAACAATTTAATAAATTCGAATAATAAAATGTTGACTACGGCTGAAACTCGTAACATTAAACGTGAAGGTTGACGACGCCGGAACAAAAAGCCTATTATCTCAAACCCGATACATTCGTAACAGAATTCAAAGGGAATGACACTCGCGCGTAAAGGGAGCCTCCTCTTTCGCAAATAAACATATATACACCGTATAATTATAGTTTGGGAAAAGTAAATTAAATATTACGACAACGACACGACCACTACGAATCGTTAATTATAATATAATATATAAAACGATACATTTTTGTTCACGTGTTTAGTAATATGTGAAGCAAGTTTTAAAGATTGCGTGAATAGATTAACTCAATATTTTTTAAGTTCTCTGAAAAATACCCAAAAGTAATTTTAATTACTTGTGTATCTTTATGTAATTTCCACGTCAATAAACCTCGGTACGATCATACCAAATTCTCTAATTCATTGGTTTTACAAATATTCAGACGTCATACATACAAATATATATTAATCCATAAAGCTGGTAATCCATAAAATCCATATGCTGGTATGTATCTATATTTGTAATTTTAAATCGATATTTTTATGTATTGAATCCATTCAATCGATCCAGTTGATTCTTGAGCTCCCGCTGAATGCCAAGTCACTACTAGTTATTTTCAAATATACAATAAACATCGCCGTCGTAATGTTCGCTACGTATTCCAATACGTGGGATCAGGGAGTGGCCGGCACGAGGGACAACGAACAAAAGGGATGTCATGCATTGCGGTGACGTCACACCGCCTCCGCCTTTTCGCTAATACAAATATGAGACTTTTATACGAGCACGCTTAACGAAGATGCCTAACAAAATCTACAATGTCGGTCGCTTCGCTTACGTCATCGAACACATGTTACGTCACGTCGGAGCAACGAGTTGTCGAGCTGACGCTGCTTCGTTTACTTTTATCGCCGTTACACGTACGTCGTCATTCTATAATGCTCTCCGTTTATGGTTTATTACGTAACTCTCCGCAAGAACCGCTAAAAGGTTTTATGATAGCTGGTGCCACTATGGGATAAAATTTTAAGGTACGTCGGGTATTGAGAACTCATTGCCACGACCTGCCACGCCGGAGACGGTTATAACACAATTCCCTGTTCGCTGATTGCGTCAGCGCTTGACACGAGACATATCTCGTGATCACCAAGCTGGTCGTTTTAATAGCCGGTACTAGTGAATTGTTCGCTACACCTGCTAAGCTTTAGAAGATCTTTCTCCTTTGATTCTTCCAACTACACTAAGTCCGTAGCAACGATAACCTAGTGAAGATTGTCAATTTTCTTTATATCGCAACATTGTGATTGTGTCCTTAGGATTATTGCAGTATCATCTATAAAACTAATTAAGGTTTTGTCACATTTATAATAAATAAACTAAATGATTTCTGTCCATATATATATTTAGTTTTAATCTACGCGTTAAAAAAATCTTTTTGTAGCAAGTTTACATAATTACTAATTAAATCCTCGTGAACGTAATTAAATAACTAAACATTACAAATGCACGCTGTTATAATTTTTTATATTAACTCAGCAGTTAGAAATTAATAAAGGTTTATTTTATAATTTTAAACGTTCACACACTCACTCGTTGTTGTCGTTACTTGTGGCATGGACGTACTAAAATATACATCACACACGCCGTGATTAAAACATTTATCTATGACATAAATCCGCCCAATAAGCCGAGAAATGAACTCGACTCCCGGCAGAATCACTATGAACTTAACTAAGAGGATCGATAAATTAATTTGATTATTATATTTATTTACCTTTGATAAAACGGTCTCTTTGTTCACCTTTAATCTTGATATCATTAAAATGTTGCTATGCAAGATTCGTGTCGAATTGCACAATGTCGGTGTCTTGTAGAAAATTATCCTTTCAATAGTGACGTACCGTCCTTGACAGTTTTAGATACGCCAGGTGTTTCCATGTGCGCCGAACGTTCCCGCTTCGAAGGGATCCGGTGACACATTTTTAACTTGTCTCCTTTGTTTGCACTGTGATTACAATTTTAACGTTAAACAAATATGTTTGTAAACAGAACAATATATTTGCACTCAACCTTTTATATTTTTTCACCTAACTATTTTTTTTTAAGTGAAATGTTAGGCCCAGTGTAAGGGAAAAAAATAAAGACACGATATTAAAGAAATATGTTACCGTTACGTTACATAAGGTATGTACGAGTATGAATATATGGTTTTCATGAGAAACACTAATACTATGGGAAGGTTTATAGATAAAGTAGAGTTGATCAGTGTGGAATGGAGTGGAGAGAAGAGAAACTGTTGGAACGAAGATCCCTATCTCACGTCTCATTACACTACTGACGGCGAAGATCTCACCTGAAAAATACTTTCACAGGCTGACATTGACCTTAAATGAACTTACCTAAGTGAAGGACAGTAGGGGACGAGGTTGTTGGCGTTTTTTGGGAGAGAATAAAGGACTAAACGCATCGTTTTTTTTTTTGTAGCTGTCCTGATTTGAAAACCAAACTCCCGATTATTATCGAGTTACCTGGCAACACTAGTCTACTTTACGTAAGTCCAGTGTAACTTTCTTCTGCCTGCTACATTATTTGGCAGCAAAATGTAGTGTACAAAAATATGATACTTAAAGTAAAGTAGTAGTTTTTATTGTGATCTAACTGTTACTGATTACCCCAAAATGGTTTGGTTTGTAAGAAAGGCAATTTTGTTACGATGTAATATTATAATTTTTTACGTGTCAATATGTCGATCATTGTTGAACATTGGTGTTGTTGTCATGATTGTATGTTGAAATAGCGTCGAAAGTTTATTACGTTTGTTGTAACATACACTTTAACTTGTCTTCAAACAGTTTGTTTCTTGATAAAAAACAATGAACAGATCTAATGTAGCTTTAATTACGCTGAATACTATACTATACGCTAGTAATAAACGGGGATCTGCGGTTTCCATCTTGAACGGCGACACCCTTTGTGTTACTGACCAGTCACCATCAGGTGGCCTGTCTATATGTCTGTCGACTACTGATACAAGAAAATAAATAAATAAATACAACATATGTTCACCAACTATTGTTTGAAGATAAAATTACCTACTTCGTATGATTATGAGCCATTTGCGTTTTTTTATAACATTCGACTGCATCTTTTTTTTTCTATATACATGATACGCACACACAGCCAAAACGTGTTAATATACGTTAAGTGAACATCAACAAAACGCTCAATCGGACGTGTTTCCCGGGCGAGCCGTATAATTGGCACGCTTTCCACTTGACAACCGCCGCTCGTAATCGGTAAAGAGACGCGCGTTGACGTCGTCGTGATTATTTGGCGCCAAAATAATCTTATCAGCTATTATAACTAGTTCACTGTGTATGTTTGTGTTCTGTTACCGGTTGCCGTTTCCCGGTGCGTTTCGTCGATCTTTGATAACCGGCCAATAACGGCATTTTATTGATACCCAAGATTATGTTGTTCGTATTTTCTTGTAATCTTTTGATTTGCAAAAATGTTAGGATAATAATTATTACCTCCTTCAGAGTGGTAAGCGCATTTTTCGCTTTCATACAAACAAATAAATAATCACCCTAGTTGTTCCGCTTATATAATTCCCAGTGGGAGCAGATATTTATGCAATAGACAACGGTTAGTACTCGGGTCTCGATTACTCAACAGCTGCAGCATAGGCACGCGTGCCTTACTACGGGAGACACGTCGATATAAGTAATCGAACGTTTTCTGTGCTACTAAAATAGAAAACATCGCACACAGAACTACATCAAGATATAATACTTATGCGTCGTTACATTATAAAACTCATAAACTAATTATAACTTATAAATACTTCGTGTTAAATTACAACACTAAATAATATTCACGCATGTAGGTACCATTAACATTTCTATGATAAAATGCTAAAAATTTTAAAAAGTTACTTACATGTGCATGTTACGTAAGCTACGATCGTAACCCAGGGTGGGTATATGCACGTCGGTCGATGAACGGAAAAATCCCAATGATATGTTAAAAGGTTTGATTTGTTAAGTAACTGATGTGATGTACAAACTAAATCTAGTCGAAAGGGTTTCGTGTGAAGCTCTAACCAGCAGAGACAGATACGAGGGTCGCACTTAAATTTTTAGTAAACAATATAATAAAAAAAGTAAGTTTGAATTTTGAAAATGGATCTCTTTGCTAATATTATTAAGTATGTATTTTATTCATTTGTTTTACGTTTTGACGGCAAATTGAAAATTGTCTGTGTAACGTGAGTATGAATTTAACCCGAGAAAAT
>DWPT01007398.1:0-10824 GCA_018251895.1 Agathymus mariae mariae | reverse complement strand
TTGCGCTAAATCATCCTTTCGTCCCCACACCCTGGAATGGAACTTGCAAATAAAGCAGTTCTGTTTGGGTGTTTTATTTGGTAAATCCGAGTTTGTTCGTTGTACCCAGTCGTAAAAAGAATCTTACATGTGTAATTGGTACCTTCATACAAAAGGTTTCGAGGAAGTAAAGTGCTAATTTTGCTATGAATCAACTGTTGTTGTAATTATTGCTGTGTTTCATTTTGTATGGTGACCTTTAGTAGCAAAACATAAATGCTTCCATGCTTCAGGAACACCATCCCTCTCGGAAGTTTTTTAACAGTCGTTGAGTCTACTTATTGGACGGCTATTGAAAGAAAACATATCCCTTATTTTTTACACAATAAGTGCCTTTATTTTTTTCCCAACATTACGGCTTACACGTTCGGCCGCCTTGACCATCAACAATTGACAACTATATATTATATATTAATATTAAACCCTTTTATATTTCGAATACTCAGATTTTTTTAAAGAATTATTGCCAACACCAAAGTATATATCCTAATTTTATGATTGCTAACACTATAAAACATGATTCTCGCTGTAACATGTTAAAGATGGACCAGGTTTATCTACCGTTAAAGTTAACCATGTCCAGCCTTAGTCGATTCGCCAGTGGAACACCGCAGCGGAGTGGTCTCCAGGCATCTGTTGTGAACGGAGTCTACATTGAAGTGTTAGTGAGATACAGCATTATTGTAATTATACAAATTTGTAATGAAGACGAGCAAAAACATAAACCCTCACGATCCTCGCTCGCTAGCTAGCTAGCCGGTTAGTTCCGAACTATTCAAGGGCTATAAAACATTAGTTGTATTAACTCCAGTAGGCGGGTACCTGTGATAAAGCTCAGCGGAAAGTGGAATATTGGATTCAGTAATACAGTGAGTGCGTTTTAATTGCGTGCAAAATATGGTCTGTACCAGGTATAAGGAAATGTCGGCCCTTCTATAGTTCGATTCGACCCGCGATCTGTCTATTTTGTCTTAAATAAACAAAAGAAAAATAAAACGTATAAAAAAAAAAGTACACCGATACATTCTACAGTTGTTGCATTTTCTTATATGTAAACCTTTTTAAACATTTCATTCTACGTGACATAAAAAAGTGATTTTTTTTCATAATAATATCGAGATCACAAGAACATTGTAAATAAAATAGCTAGCAATTTATACAATATTTCCATCACAAAAAAGGTGATAACCATATTTAAAGATTTTTTATTTTATATATACCCCTTCTAAATACAGTTCCCTCATACCTGTGCTATACTCTTAAACTAAAGTAGTTGAACTGTAATCAATTGTAGTGACAAAATAAAGCTTACGTGTTACCCTGTCACCGTAAAAACATTGCGAAGCGCGAAGACTGGACCACTAATCTATCTATCATTTATCATCTGTATCATCAATTTTGTTGATAAATCAGTTAACAATACAACATTTATAATGAAATACTTGTGAAATAATGTTACATAAACACCCGTAATGATTTGAAAATAATCTAATTTAAGTAACAATATTCTGCAACTTATACAGTTAAAGGATAAATGCTTATTCACCGCAATGTTAAAAAGATTTTTAATCTCCCACGCGAACAATGTCGGGATTGTATAATTTAACCCTTTAGATGGGAACGATGGCCCTTGGCCTTTTAATATAATTTTTCGCAGTGTCTAACGAAATATAACTAGAGTAAATAGAATATTAAATAGGTCGTAAACAATATAGACTTTATCAACGGGTATGTTGTGTCAGTGTTGGCGTAGTCAAAGATAACTATACGCTTCAAGAAATGAAGCAAAATTTTAACAATATGTTATTAATTTAAAAAGGAAACCGTTTTTATTCCGTTGATCGAAGATAAATTTAAATATTATTGAGATTTATTTTTGTAATTAATACTTAATTGATAACAGACATTTAATGTCCCTTAGTATGACACAATTGTTGCCTGACGATTGAGAACACCTAAAATGTGCTCCATCTCGCTGCTCGGGTGTGATTTTTTGTCGCTTTGTCAATCGTAGTATGACAAGCACCTGATAACTTTCTTTATCTTGGCTTCTATAAAGAAAATAAGGTTTATCTTTAGTAATGACGTAATAAAACTGTCTCATAGAATGAAAGAAGTAATTTTTGTTCTGAAGGACCTATTAATCGCGTCTCTCTCGTAAACAACAATCTATTTTTCTATCGTAACCTCAAATAGCAAATTTTACCTATGTTTTTTAATAAATAAACGCTCACACATTGAGTTCACACGCTGGAATACGGTGTGTCGAGGGAGGCCAGGACAGACAATTACGAATTTACAAAAAATCTAGTTACATAAATGGCCGCCTCGCCTGTCCAATCTGGGACTTCTAATTCAACCAATTTTTATCTGTAAAGGTGGTTTTGATGCATGTCTACCGCTATTTCCTTTCCTATGAAAAGGGTTGACATTTTCTTTTTTACCATGATTAGCTTTGGACATGAAAAAAGTCAACCTAAGTAGGACCGTTTTTGAGATAATGTGCTATTAAATAGCAAGGGTTAGCAGAAAATAAGAATTTGATAATAACTTCCAAACCGTTAGCCGGAATTTGATGAGAATGGAGCCATGTAAGTAAAATAGGCTTTCGGTCTTGTTGGATTAATACTTTCTAATTGTATTCGTTTTATAACTAATCACTGTTTAGTTATCACAAATTAGAATATTTTGTAACAACGTAGTCTGACACTTGACTCCGCTGAACACCGTTAAATCGTTGTTTTGTTGATCTACTAGATTAACTAATTTTGAACAACAATAAGGTTTGGACCCTCTTTACCATCAAAGCGACGATGTAATTACAGAATACCCGCCAACTACAGAGGTGACAGGGCAGGGTACACAAGGAAATGGTTCTCTCTATTTCCGTTTTGTTAATAATAAATTGTATGTAGATAAAATACAATAAAAATATTTAGTAGATATAAGAATGTCAATAGTAATAACGTCGGTATAATACAATCTTAATAAATAGACAAATCTTTAAATTTAAATAAACTACGTTGTGTTATGTTCGGACACCGTTATCTTCGGACAGGTTATGATACCACAAGTATTATCGTAATGTAAGCGTTTCTCTCACCATACAATATCGGTGTGGTAAAAAATTTGAATATAATTGTTTGTCCGTGAATTAAAATTTTTGCTATATTAATTTAATTTCAATCTTTCCTTATGTAAACTCATGCTTATCATATGATCTTGTCTTAATATCTTTTACAGGTATATGTCCCGGTCGATTGAAAAATTAGCAATATCATGAAATGATCGACTATTTCATGACATGTTCATGTTTCCCGATATAACCGGGTGTCGTTTGATAATGCCGATGAACCACAAGCGTTAATTGACTTTGTGAACAACGTGGCAATTATGTTGAATGAACGGTTGACGAGCACGCTGAGAACGCGCGATTACGGTGGCTGTAAACTATACTAACGATATATTATTAAAATAGATCTAATGTTATTTCGATGTAAGTGTCATATAGTTTATTCCTAAGTTTCTATCCAGAACCGATATAAAGTATAATATAAATGATATAAGTTATAACGTAGATAATAAACTAGGATCATAAATAAGTCTTTAAATGATTTACACCTAAGAAATTTGCACGTCGCATTTGATGATATGATATAGTGGTGGTTATGTGAAACGGCATCTGGTCATTTCATTGAATGTCAGAAAATTATATCGTAATGTAAGTTCCACGATCGGACCATTGTATTCGTTGTACATGTATGCATGTGTGCTAGTACTTAACAGTGAAATGCGAAGTGTCAAGCAGGGACCAAAAACTATTTTAAGGTTATTTTTTCGTGTTCCATAAAACGCCAAAGTTAATGTGTACATTTTTATGCATGTTCGATTTATTCATAAGCCTTTAGTAAAGCTCATGCAGGGAACGAGTGTTGTTAAGTGCACAATGCTTCGTATTGCTACCTTAACTAAACACTTAATACATATAATAAACGCGTACATACTCATACCTCCGCCGTAGGATATGCGTGTGCGGGTGGCATGGACATACACAAATATGACATCACAAACTCCCATGACCCGAGAACAAAGATTTATCTATCACTTAAATGTCTGCCCCGGCTCGGGACCCCTCGCTCGGCAGGCAGGCTCACTACCGACTGAGCTATGGGATCGTCAAACCTTTGAAGTTTACTGCTAGATGTGAGCCCGCCCTATTCGGCTCCACTGACCAATCCTGGGCCCGCTGTCTGTCCCGTTGTTTTCATCAGATCAGCAGTTGATCTAGTCGGCTGCAACTAGCATTTATTAATTTTTAAACACAAGTAACAAACATTTTACGAAGTTTTGGAAAATAGAAGCATTCTCTATGATGTTAATTTGTCAATATGATAATAATAATTGAAAGTACCAGCTATAAAATTTATATTTAATCAATGCCAAGTTAAAATAAATATACATCAAGATAGTTTTTGGGTCTCGCTGAACCTTAGGCACAAAGACAGGACAGACTTTTCAACCATCCACAAAAATGTCACAGCTAGGGAAGGCTTTCAGCCGATCACTGAAAGTTAATCACTTAATGCGCTACTGCCGCTAATCACTAACTATGTTTGTAGGTCCATGTTACACGAAAGTGTGACTTGTGTATTCAGGGCGGTCTGGATTCAGCTTTCGCGTAAACTATATTTTTTCACCATCAAACTCGTCCATTATTTTTAAATGAGATTTTCAGGTTTTAGTACAACTACTAAATACCAAATTACGACACATCAAGTGTGAAAATATATTTTGCGCTGTCTAAGAATTACCGGTTATTGAATTAGTTTGAAAGTTGAAAATTCAGAGTATAATAAATTATTTACAAAGTTTAGATGGTTAAACAAAGGCTTCTGTACAATATTTCAAATAATATTGATGATCAGTTTTATCGACAACTTTGAACGCTCAAGTCGGCCAGTAACTTGTATAAAACTCCCTCCTCCTCTCCACTTCTCAAGTACCGCACGTCATCTTCACTTCCCCCTGATTATCAGTGTTTGCCAGTCGATAGGACACTTCATTACAGAATACAATAAAGAGTTGATTTAGTCTTGAAACAAATCGTCACAAGCAATCTTCTCTTTTAGTAAGAAACAAGGAATTTCCATACATTTTTGGCACAACTCAAACTATAGTTTATAACCTAGACTATAATCTCAAACACTGAAAGGATATGTTAAAGGGTCACTAAATAATACTTAGAATGGGGTTTTCACAGTAAATATATATGATTTTCTTTATTAAGTGAGCAATCAAAACCAATCACTAACAGGATAAAATGAGTGACATGTATAGGTATTGTGACGACACGTGAGTAACAGGTGAATACCTGTTGAAATTCTGTGACTACAGAATTTTGTGTCATCTACCAATTATTCGATGTGTGTGATTGCTCAAAAGCAACTACATCTATACCAATATAGCGATGTCATTGAACCCCTCTACAATCCTGATGCTATAAGGGCATAATTCGGAAGCTTAAAGATACATTTATAAAATGCCTTCGCTTCGCTTCGGAATAACTACCATACGGTTAAAAATAGCATCTGCATTTTTTTGGGTTTTTCTCGGTCTGTGAATTATAAATACATGTATTAATTCATAACTTTTTATTTATGGACGGATTGCAATGAGACAAACTTTAAGTATCAAGTAAAGCTTACTGCAATACATTAGTGAAAACCAGAACGAAATCGGTCAAGCCCTTTCTGAGATTAGCGGGAACAAACGCACAGACAAACAGACAAAAATTTTAACAACTATTGTTTTGGGTTGTATTGCGTCAATCTTTATTGACGTAATAATGTTTTTTCTCATATATCGTTCATACACAGAAAGCGATGAGTTATAATTTTATGTTTGGTATAGATTTATTGTATTTTTAATTCGTCACATACAACATACATTTTTTGATCCATTTTTGAATAACATTAAAAATTCTCTTCACTTTTCTATGACAAATTACAATTTTCAGCTCGGCCGTAAACAGAGCAAATGATTAACTCTAAGTTGTTAGATCACTCTTTGTTTGGGTCGAGAGAATGAAATTGTTTTGTTAAACATGGAGCAGTTTGACATCTGAATTCAATTTTACTCGAGAAACAATTAAATTTTGTGTTGTAGTTAATAGTTTCAATTACTCGGGACTTGTCGCAGCGTGAGGCACAATGCAGACATATTTTTTGTACACAAAACTGTGGGTTATAAAAGGGTCATTCTAGCAATCATCAGTCCAGTGCTGTAACAAATGAAATAAAATAAAGTATTTTCACATTTGTATTATCAAATACATTATTTTTTTATGGTAACCGGTATTCACAATTGGCATGCTTTATACCGATATTCAGATTCCATAACGTGGAGAACTTAGATAAGACTGCAATGTCGGTGAAAAACTTTTGACAGGTCACAATTGATATATACTTATGATAGATATTGCACCGATCAGTGGATGAGACTGGTGCCGAGTGCAACCTGTACGAAAGTGCTCGATTCTGCAGCGGGCGTTTCAATGGTTAGATCCATACCCGCCTGGCTGATTACCACCAATGAAAAGTCAACCTTAACATATTTTTAACTTGGCTTGGTAGGCCAGAAAATGAGAAGAGGCAAGAAAGAAAGTATTGGCTCTCAAGGGTGCTAGCTTGCTAGGCAGGTTTCACGGAAAGATACTATTAATAATATTAATGACTTAATAATACTGATAATATAATCCCTACGCGAAACCCTATCACCAAGCAGGCTTGCTTCTGTTACCTCTTACGACATTCTGTTCTTTCTTGTTCTACCAGCATGGGATTGGAGGGAGTATTTTAAGCCGTCACAATACGGCCTAAACCTCACTCACTGTTATTATTTCTTTTTAACAAGCATTAATAAATTTTACGTTTGCTCCACAATTTTTTAATAATTCTGTGTAATGGAAATATGCTCATTTACCGTTATAGTGCTAGTAAAAACAGTAAAAATTTGACTGCAATGGGTAACAAATATTCAAATAATTATCTAAATCTATTTTATGGTTTCCACATGATACATGTATAGACGAAGAGACAATTTTTTTTTAATAAATTCATTTTTAAGTTAGATATTTAAGTAGTTTTTTTCGGTTTATTTGTTCTCCCATTCAAACTTTTTCTTTGGCAGTTGAAAATCTTCACAATTCACAATTACCAACAATTAGCAGCTATTCTGTGCTTAGAAATTTTAACTCAAAATCGAGTTTTAGATTCGGAGAATCGTCTTTAAAACTTTACAATGTAGCACTTCAGTGAATATCATAGTTGGTCCCAGAAGCTTGTGATATATCCATAGGATGGCGAGTACGGACTTGGTCATTGTGATGCACTTATGATAAACGAGTTTCACTCTGAAAGAAGACCCAAGTCAGACCGCGGTAATAATGATGGCGGTAATGCCGGTGAACTGATCCAAATTACCAGGTTTGTTTACGACGTAACAGACATATTAGTTTAACGGGATAACACTAGGAAATCGAATCAGTCATGCGATTATTCAGCGCCTTCAATTTGCTCAAGTTAATTGCGTTTTATTGTTCCGGAGTTTTAAAAGCATCCCATTATTTACATAAAACCTTTTAGATTCATAAAAGCTGTGTAGAGATTTACTGTGACGATTGAATATTATTATCTACTTTTAACAGACTTAAAAAAGTAGCTTTATACGATTGATTGGTATTTTTCTCGTGTATGTTCATCGGTTTTCCGGATATTTGTTGACCAATTTTTGTATGTATTTTTTAACTGGCTTCAATAAAGCCGTTCGTATGTACGTTTTTTATGTATACAAGGGTCGCACTAATTTTTTTTAGAACGGGTTACTTGTAAACAATGTAATAAAGTAACTTTGAATTTTGATAATAGAACTTTTTGTTAATATTATTCAGTATGTATTTTATTCATTTGTCATTTGTTTTATGTTTTGACGGCTAATAAAAAATAGTCTGTTAAAAAAAATACGAGAAAATTTTCATGCAATGGTTTTTTATGACTTTCGATGTCATATAACAACAAGATAAGTCAACAAAAAAGTTATGATAGACCACGATTGGGCTTTCACGATGAAGCCCCATATCGTGCCAATGTTTACAACTGGTTTAATGAATCTGTACGTGGTCGCACTAAGCTCACCGATAATCTGCGTGAGGAAACGCCTTCTACAGTGACGACTGAAGATTACGTATGATAAATACTGACATATCAGCAGATTCGGACAAGCTTAGGCATCGGTATGAGTCAAGTGCACAAAATCCTTCATGAACATCATAATTTGACCGACGCTCAAAAACTCCGCCGGGTTGATTGGTACTGTGAAATGGTTCAAAGATTTAACGGAGGTGACTCAAATGCCGTATTTTTACGGGTGACGAAAGCTGGATTTACTCTTATGATCCGGAAACCAAAAGGTAGTCTGCTCAGTGGGTGTTTCCTTCCGAAGAGTTGCCAACTAAAGTGACGAGAGGTCGAAGCGTGGAAAAAAGATGGTGGCCTCGTTTTTCGGAAGGACAGGTCATTACGCGACTATTGTTTTAGAGGATCAGAAAACAGTTACTGCAGAGTGGTACACTAACAAATGTTTTCCACTTGTCTTGGAAAAATTTCGGGAGAAACGATCCTCCTTAACTACGACAGCGCCACATCGCACACCACCAGGCAAACGTGGCGTGCAAGCAGTGGCTGCGTTTCAAAAGACTGTCGAAGATACCCCTAAGGACGAGTGGGCAAAGTGTTTTTCTAAGTGTTTCTATCAGATGCAGCGATTTATTGATATGAATAGACACTATTTTGAAAATATGTAATAAAACTAATAACTTGCTAGTTTGCTCAGTTTTTGATTTTCTAAGAATTTTTAGTTTGACCCTCGTATATTCAGCCATAAGCCCCGTTTTTTACAAACCGATTTCGATGTTTCTTATTTAGTTCATTAAAGATGGCTATTAGTTCCTCCCTTATATAGTGGGGTACATAGAAAAAGTATAAATAAATGGTGCTGTTGCTTTCCTCATAAGTTCATCATTATGGAATGATGACTCCTAGAAATAAACACTTTAATGATAGCTTTGTGATTTAACCAGTACCAAATGCAAGCGGCCATACAGCAAAAACACGACCGAAATATTGCTATCAGTTGAAAAGTTCCAATCTTTATCTTCAATTCAATTCAATCATATTAACAGATCCTTCCCATATTTAAAGGGAACTAACTCCGAGCTACAGTCAAAAAAAAATACTGAAATGATTTTATTAAAAACGGAGCCAAATGGCTGGACATGTGTAAACAATGGAAATGTATCCACCCCAACGTAGTTAAAACGCACGCACGCATTAATGTCACCGTCCACAAATATCTTTAAACACGGTTCAATTATTCACATCAGTGGAGTAGTTAAATTCTATTATCTCGGAACCCAATATCAGATCTGTACCATATTTATAGGGAGCCAACAACGAATCGCATTTTATATATCAAAATCAGTTTATAAACAATTAATACAGAACTGCCTTCTTTTTTGAAGTCGGTTATAAATTGGCAAACGACGAGACTATTCGTTACCAACCGTCTTTGTAAAATTAAAACGAATATTGGATTTGACGCAATATTTCGGTAAGAATTTCATTCTACAAAAGCCAAACAGTCACGTACACCCTGCGGAAACTGATATAAGAAATTACTCAAGACCTATATCTATATCATAACGTGATTTATTGGAGGAAATGAGGTCAGATATTTAATATTTTATTACAATGAAGTCCTACGGGAAATGAAGGCCCGCTTATGCTCTATATCGTCAAATGACGGACCATAAACCTTCATATTGTGCTATTTTACCGTAATTGCCCTTTCGTCCATAGTTTCTTGCAGAATGCATGTTTCAAATCAATGTTGGCACCAAATTATTTTGTTTTCGGTTAAGAAGGAGCCATGACTTTTAAACAGCAAAAGACCGACAAAAGAGCCGATAAATCATTTGATATACCTAATGGTATCCGACGTTCATGGATCTCCGTAACAGCAGAGGCATGAAAATGGAAGCGGAGCGGTAATGATGGCGTTGTTTGTTGGAAATTTCGGTATCAACAGACTAGTTTAATTCTGTCGCATAAGGTAGCGTTCTTTTAGGATTAACGTGGCAATGATGGTAACTTAATAAAGAAGCGGGTTCCCGGCTTCCTTCTAAATCGAGTCTGAGTCCCAAGCGATGTAAACAACTATCGCCAATGACGTCAAAATTTATCCAGGATTACTGAGAAGCAAAAAAGTTATTCGATCGCAGGATTTTTCGGAACAACTTTTTTTAACGGTACGAGTTTAGGCAAGTAATTTCAACTTGAATCTTTGATGAGAAACATGTCAGAAAACAATTTTAAGTGTTTTTTTTTTAACTGTCTGTTGGCACAAGTTTTTCTGTATTCTTATTTACTTAAATACCTTTTATATCGCGAACAAATTGGTATCTGGCTGTGTGACATACCTTATATGATTTAAAAATGAAAATTTCATGCCATATTAGGTCAGAAAATAATATTTACTTTTATACAAATTGACATTTGACAAATGAAAATTCAAAGCTTAAGTAGGATGCATCCTGTGGTGCTCGTTGGACTTTTCACCATTCGAACACGGTCGCAGATTGAAATTAGGGGGGGGGGGGGGGGAAATATAAAAAAGAAATGTGGGGAAAATTGAGTTTTTTACTAAAAACCCCTAAAAAAAATTTATTTC
>DWPT01007397.1:0-10825 GCA_018251895.1 Agathymus mariae mariae | reverse complement strand
GATGATTTACGAATATAACGAGTATAAAATTATTACCAATACAGTGAATCACATTATTATCTCTGTTCGTTTGTTTTATCGTTGACTTATTGACAAGTGTAGATAAAATATGTATTCACTATAACTATTCTAGCAACGACATGCCTACTACTTTTTAAGACTTACAATAATTTTCCTTACAGATATAAAATTCTTACTTAGAAATACATACAATCATGATATTGTCATGTCTATTTATAAATTTTATTTATAAAAAAGATGATAAATTTTGATGCAAGTTAAATTGATAAGTTATAGTCGGCAGAGTAATTTGTGGTGTCTGATGCTGTTGTCACATTTTTTATCTACTCAATCCGCGAACAAGCAGATGAGCCACCTGATAGCAGCCTGATGATAAATAATTGCTAATTTCAATGAACAAGAGTAACAATAAGGAAGTTATTGAGACCCGCCAAGAAGAACGCAATGAACTTACATTGCAACCAAAGTACTTAAAAAATATTAAACCTTAATTATTACCTGAAAAAGAAATCTCGGTTTTATGAGAATAACATTAACATCTTACCATCATGCATATGGGACCATAACACTGATAATTCAGCAGCAAAACTCAATCTCTTTTGTACAATGATATGTTTGACTTCATAAGGTATATTATATTAAAGTTGATAACAGATGTCAAAAGTCTGTAGGCCAAAATTGATATTTGGTCCATCCAAATGGGCATCCATCCAAAAGATTTATAATCTTATGTGAATATCTTTCAAATTTCAATCTCTTCAAATAGTATCTTTTAAATTTATATGAGTACTTTTAAAAACTGGAAGATATTTCGAGGAAACCTACAAGCTTTGACACTCGCGTTGTAGGACTTTTAGGAGGAGATACGTGCCCAAAAGGACATGGACATGAGTATATTTTGTGTACTAGCTATCCACAGCAACCGTGTTCGTATACCGCAGAGTATAAGAGAAAGTATGGTGTGATAACTTTATCAGTTTTAGATTACATTTGTAAACACCGGTAATCGTGTCGTGTGAAAATAATTCGGCACCTCGATATCCTACCGCGGTTGTCTTGTATCTCAGTATTCTTCTAAAGAGGATAATGTAAAACGTATAACCGCAAAAATATAATAAAAAGATTAAAAAAGCAGTTATACCGACTTCGGTTCAATTGAACCGACATCATGAGATCCTCCCCATGTTCCATACATTAAAGAAAGAATGAACATAGTAAATATTATCTGTTCATAAACGGTGGAGTTAAATACAATACATAAAAAACACATACGTACACAGCAAAATTTTTGAAATTTGTTTAAAACATCACTGCTAAAAGATACACTTACTTTCTTTCTTACCTTCTTCACTTCAGTGATACCTTTGGCCTTGCTGATGTCCATGGGTGACGGTGACCACTTACCATCAGGTGGCTCGACTGCTCGTTTGTCGGCTATGACAATTTTTGTTTTATTCATGGAATTCAGATATTAAATTAATTTAGGAGTTAATTTAATCGCGGTCTTTAAAGGTTTAATGTTTAGCGGAGTGTTGTGAACTTTTATTTATTGGACTATTTAACGTGTGATGTTCAAAGTAAATAAATAAAATACGTTGCACTATTTATTTATTTCATTTAAATTCTCAGCTATCAATACAATACAGGTGGCCCTAATATGTTAAAACATTTTTCTGTTTACAAAAATTTATACATTATGTAAAAAAATCTTTCTAAGTTAGGTGGCTTACTTTATAAAGCTTGTAGAGTTTTATTAGGTATGCGAATTGATCGTGAATAAATCCTTTTCATGTTACACAATATGATAGCATTTTAAATAAATTTTGCACTTTTTATGATTAGTTAGCCGTCATAAATAAAATTCACAAAATATAAACTTAAATAACAAAAATATCAAAGTATAGGATATCTCAACATCATATCATTATATTACAATTTACTCCATCATAGCGTTTGAATCTATGCAAAAATTTTAAGTCCTTCAAAAAACATCAATCATAAAGTGCATATAAGAGTCAATGGTTTCTTTTACATAGCACATGAAATGTACAATACGACAGTTGACAGGCTCATTACCAATGTCTGTCAAGTGTCAACTGTCACGATTTCTCCGCTGCCGCACTCGCCCAATGACTATGGTTTATGTAATCGTGTCGAAATATCGGTGTAAATACAAAAATCCCTCTTGGTATACTGGAAGACATTTCTAGAAGAAACAAGTTGTTTTCTTGCACATTGTTACCTTGTTTTTAATTTCCTGTAAATTATTTATGTGTGTGCATTCATAGTAAGTAAATAAGTAAAATAAATAAAAATTATGACTTCCCGTTAATGTCTATAATGATATCAATATCTACAGGTATCGATCGGGAAAAGCCTTATTTTATACATTTGTCATTTCACTATAATATCTTTTAAAAATCAAAATGTACAGTTTGTAAGTTATCGATTTTTACTTATATGACCACCTCGCCACTCGCCACGTCGAATCTCAATAAACATCGTGAGAAATAAATATCATAGATCAATATTTACACAGTGGTTGACAATTTTGACATCGACTACTTGAAATGACTAGATCTTATTCTTAATTTTTGATGTGCCTACTTGACATTATCTAGTGAGGTGAAGTTAGACGCAGATAGTTGAATCGGTCAACAACTATTTTATGGTAAACGGGTAAATGATGTAAGTTTTGTCACTGAAGTTGTACATTGACTGAAACTAACTGTGATTAATTAAATAGAATAAAATTAATGATTTTTGAGAATTAAATATTGAATAATCAAGTAATGATGTGTGTGTGTAAATCGTGCACATCTTTAATTCCAATCCAACCCTGCCTGCTTGTAATGCATTCTGTTTTCTGGCGACTTCTTTGCATAGGCTTGCGATACATATGTGGTCTCAACGTTTTCAAAGTGGCTGAGGTTTACATTTATGTAATAGAATATTTGTATCTGATCCTGTTTGTTTGTAATGTTTAATTTACCTCTAAGAATGTTTAAGCGTACGCCATCTTCGTTTATTTTGACTTATTTATTCCCTTAGAGCACACCCACCGTAGAACAATAAATAGAATGAGACTGTTAAGTATAATGCATATGAACATTATAAGGTTATGATATTTTGAAACGTTAATACGATGACAATTTTGATGTTACATGTATGTCATTAGTTCACACCTCTATACCCATGTGGTACATAACATTGCGTTATCTTGTCGAACTGACGCGCGAATGCGACAGATGCGATGCCGCCAAACGTTATCAATATTGCCTCGCCACCCGCTGCGTCAATCTGCGTTACTGTTTTCACTGGAATTACTCGGCATTAGAGAGGAATATGAAACGGGTTAGCAATCCTTCGATTGCACTGGCTTCAACCATGAGCTGGAAAATTCTCCTCTTTTTAGGGAAAATTCTCCTCTTGATTGACAAGGCCGGATGGCCACCACACTGTGCTCTATTGCGTATTGCTGGAAGAGCCAAGTGTTCAATCAAGTTTGAAGGTTCTTATACCACTTGAAGATCTATTACATAGTTTAAGAACGCAAAAATTATATCCAGTTGTTTTAAAAGTTGCGGCGCTATGAGATTGATTGTCATTAGATAAAAGCAATTTTTCTCGCCGATATTTGATATTTGATTTGATATTTGATAGCAAAAAAATTATACCGTGGTGAATTGTTCTTTTTATTTTATCAGGAAACAAACAACAATGGTAACTGGTGCTCTTGGTAGTATATTTGTAACACAGCTCGTGACAGTCAAAAGGGTACAGTCAACAGTCAAGTTATTGCTGACGACCTAGACCTAGCCCCGCGAGTTGTAACAGAAGAGACCGCGAGCAAATACCTTTGCCTTTGGAATGCCAGGTATAGCAACCAAGTACAGTAATCCCCCCTATAACGCATTTTCATATTACGCGATTTCAATCCCCCGTATAACACGGGCATTCCCCCATATAACGCGGGTATTTCCCACATTATATTTCTGTACTGTGAAACTTATAATGATTTGTACAGTTTATAATTAGTTTCGCACGTGTATGCATGTGTGTCAATTGTATAGTTATAAAATAAAATAAAATTATTTTATTAAATTTGTGTATTAAAAGGTGTCAAAATCTTTGAACATTCTATTAAAAGAAGATGTTGGTGAAACGTTATTTCAGATAGTTCCTACAGCGAATAAACATGTAATAAAACTGTTAAATTATTTGAGATTATATACATAAGTTTTTAATTTAAAATGTTCTTAGTTTAGTTTGATTTTAATAAAACGAACATATTTAATTCATAATATATTTTTTCTTAATATTCGATTTAAACCCCCTTTAGCGAGAAAAGTTAACGCGGAACCAATCTATTGTGTTATAGGGGGGATTACTGTATATCGATTTCGTAGCTCAGTTGGTAGCGATCCTGGTTGCCGAGCGAGCAGTCTCGGGTTCAATTCCCGACGGATGTAAACATTTATGGGACGGATAAATGTTTGCTCTAGGATAATGTGTGCGTCAGTGATGTCTTATTTGTATGTGTCCACACAACACGCAACACAGGGAATCAAAATGCTTGAGTGCTAATTTGTGAATATTTTTTTATTCAAACAAAAACCTTACTTGTTCAGTGCGGCGAATTTACATCCCTTTATATTTCTCAGTTTGAGGTTGTAAGGCACTAGGTAAACATAAGTCGATTCGTCGGTTTTTATATATATAAGCTTTAAAAAAATAAATCTTCTACGTCTAGCGAAAAATGGCTGGCGGCTACCAAAAACTCATTCACCGGTACAAAATTGGTTTAAACCACCCCGCAGTGACTCCGCTTAGAAGATAAACTGATCTGAGTTGTATCTACAACACGAAAGATCCTACGGTACATCTCTAAATATCTCTTACTGTGCCATGTCATAGAGCATAATTCAGAACAACAGACCTGCACATTGTCAGATCTGAATCTAAAATCAGCCAAAGGAATTTGTGTTTACTAATATATGGTTTTGAGTTGATTTTCGAATATCAGATGCTGGAAATTTGCAGGAAAACAGTTATAAACAGTTACCTTTGAAGTGGCGCTTCTGCATGCAAATTTCTGGGGGAGACGAGTTGGCAAAATTGACAATTTATCTAGCGGGGCAGAGAGATTGGAAACGGCTATCTACTGTTTTCTAGGCCAAACTCGGATGAGGAATAAAGTGGATATTCAAAAGTCAATTTGAACAATTTAGCTAGGTAACTAACTTTGGTTAAATATAAGACATTTTCAATTATAGGCATTTATTAATGCATTTTAAAGGATTAATAGTTAAAATTCGTACTACCGTGTAGCAGAAAATTAATGTACAGATTAGTTACTTACAATTAAAGTATACAAAAGTTTAAGAATAAAATAATAATTTAAACAAGTTTCTATAACCAAGCCATTGTGGTGCTGTATCGGTGGTGACCGAAATGCTCGAAGCATTCCTTCGCTGCACAGCAATGCTCATATGCTGAGCGAAAAAGCTTTCAGCTTTTCTGTGGCATGTCTTATCATAAGTTTTTTTTGTTATTTCTCTGAAAAAATAATGAGCGACAGGAGCCCATGGGCCAGTCTCGATTTCGAAAGTTTTTATTGTTTATTCGAAGACTTTATTGTTTTTTGCAGTTTCTGCTGCAGCGCCAGCAGAATTTTTAGATAGTTTTTAGATTAAATGAGTTTTAATAGTTTACTTACTATTGCTTTGTTTTATTCATAATTTAAGCGTTTATAACATTCTCACATAAAAACTTGTTACAGTCACACATAAACCTAAAAACATAAAAAATGTAAGCTATGTACAAAAAGTTTATTTTCATTTTTAGTCAAAATATTATTAACGGTACGTATCGTAGATTTACAGCTCTCTCTATTGGGTGATAGTTTAACCTTCTTAGGCTACAAGTATTGAAGATATCGAACGCTTAGATTAGATCTTCAACTAACCAAGAGATGGCGTTCTAGCGAAATAAACTAATAAAATGGTTCTCATTCTTCTTAATAGATGGCGCTATTTAGTGTGCTAATCTTTTAAGAGATGGCACTTAAGTTAACTGTTAAGCAGATAATCGATATTTGAAATCATTGCTAATTTTTTATAACAGATGGCATATGCAAATTTTGTATTACAGTTTACTGAATTGTTAAGATATACTCAATATACTCACTTGATGTCTCAATGTACAGACGACGATGAGACAACGTAAATTACACCAACGAAATAGTTTTTATAATGAAGAGCGTTCTCGTATCATTCCACACAGTATAAAAGATGTTAATAATCCCATACAAATGTTAAAATTTCCTAATGCGCCAGCTATAGGCATTAACCATTGTAGATACTGAGATTCTGACGCATTATCAACCTGTACAGAGGATAATGCTTTGTCGTTTTCATCCTCATTGTTGGCGAAATGTACTTATGGACCAAGGCATGACATATGCGACACTACCGAAAGAGGTTTTGTAATGCAAAGTTCTTAAATACCGATTCATTCCCACACGGTAAAGTCTTTGTAGCTTATTGAAGGCAGAATATAATTACGTTTTCCAAATCCCACTAAATGTTGTACTTACTCCTAACCAGATAACTTACGAGTGTCAAAGAATGGCAGCCCTATAACAGAATCCGCACAGTTTACGAGGGTCCATTTCGTTCGGTAATAGCATTGGTCGCCGGCGGGGCGAGTAAACACATAAAGCGCGACGTCAAATTAAACCAATAATGCGACCGAACCTAACTGATCAGCTGTTCGCACGTCATACTGCGACATATAGTTAAATTTTGGACATTAATACTGTAACGAGCCCTTTGTCAATGGTGAGAATAGCGGCATATATAAATGACATACAATGTTTTATTTGTAGTTCATGTAATATGGATGAGTGGTTAAAACTATGTAAAGTGTTTCTCTTAGATTCATCAATCGAAGTACTGTTATAGTAATAATCTTATGAAACTTTGGGTTTGATCCCTCGGGAATCACTGTATCCCGAGTCAGGATACAAGGTAACTGGGGCTTACAGATGGCTTATGTGGACGTTGGATTGAATTATGTTACGAACCTTGAAGCTGTAGTAAATACACGAACAAACAAAGTCACCTATGAAAAGCTACGAACGAATGAGTTTGAAAGGTTTGAAAGTTTGTTACCTGCACGGGAGACTTCAGTCCAAATCCTGTTCTTCTTCTAATTTTTCGAATAATGTGGTCATTGGAAATTATTTATCACTTTTTTCGGAGAAGCAGAACATCATGACCAAATGAGTTCTTTACATAGTCTCGAAAATGAACGAAGCGTGGGGTGGCGAAAATGGCCTTGAGAGATTTGGGTGCAGTTTTAGAACAGTTGTAGGCTGTGATGATGAAATAAGTAATACTCATCTTGTAGTCCCGAGCACATCACTGGACGATTCCGATGTGACATTTCCGGGAAAGCATTCGATCTCGAGTGTACTGCGGTTGAGAGATGCGGGTGCGGGTAGAGGATCGGATTCGATACCGCATTGTCTTGTCTCACTTGCGCCCGCAAGTAGCTAATCACTTTTACCTCCCATGCTGCTTGACTTACCTTTGTTGACGGGGCTCCTGTTTCATTGTAAAAGATACAAAAAATCAATGTTCTTGCATCAGAGTAATGTTTAAGACGCGCTTGTGTAGGTGTGTTGAGACCTTAAACTACTTATGGCTGTTAAATTCGTTTGAAGGTGTACTAGAGTTCTACACTAAGGAATCTCTTAAGAATCAAGTTTGTATATTCAAATTCAAATTCAAAATCATTTAATCATTTAGGTATTCTTTACATACACTTATGCACGTCAATTTTTTGCTTCTACTACCGTTACGGAAAGGTGCTTTAACATCGAGGAGAAGAAACGGCGAAAGTAACTCCTCAGCACATCTTTTAAACAATTATTATACTAGAAATAGGTAGTTGGTAAAAATATGGATGGAGCGTGCATAAAATTACCCGACTTGACAGCAGCTATTCCATTTTAAGGCCATTCATGAAACTTCAGCCCGCTTCAGTAATAATTAAATCCGTCGATTTAGACAAAATGTTCTTCTTTGTCATTATTACATGTAGTTTATACTGTAACATATGGCCAAGTAGCGGTACTCAAGTCAAGCAGAGGAGAGGACCCATGCAGTAAAAATTTTAGGGCCTTGAACCTCGACTTATAAATAGTTGGTAGTATAATTAATTGTTCAACCCGAATGAAGTCGGACAGAGCCGTTAATTGAAGTATAAAATTGTTTTGTTTATTACTTTTTGGCCTATCAACCGAGCTACGAGGTTTTCAAACTTATACATCCCATCTTCATTTAATAAAACATTTTCACTTACTCCTATTTTTTCACAAGCTGGCATAAAACCATGTAACATTTTAAATAAACCCACCGAACTGAATCACATTGAATCCAAATTAAGCTTGTTATCAAAACTGTCACGTCTCAGTGTTTGATCATTAGCGAGGCGAGGCTACTTAATCAGATCCATTGAGGGCAGCGTACAAACAATCCGTTTGCTCTGTGCTTTATTGCGGCTATGGATAGCCGGCCAATATCGGCGTTGGATCGATCTGATTAGTTCAGGGAGATTATTGCGTTACGAGGTGACTGAGGGATTGGTAGGGACATTACGTGTTAAATTAGAGATGGATCAATATCTCGATTTGACTTGAACGATCAGTAATTCGTAAAAATGGATAGTGCTTTTAGAAAACGGAATATATACGTAATAGTTAGAGACGTATCCTAGTCTCTAGATATGTTCTGACTAGGTAGTAAAACCAATTTATAATTGGATGGTGAATCTTCAGCCCAAGTAGCGACGCCGTAGACCGAATGTCTTATATTTGATTGGCAGTCAGTATAAACATGTATGACTGATTATGATCATTGATAATACCTTGTTGTTCAGTCTAGGTTATTCATGTTGTCGTGAATGATTAATATTGCAGGACGATTTTCAGTGTTCACTTTGAAACGAACTTCCTGGCTCGGTATTTCCACAGAGCAATGACATACATAGGTCTTTCGATGGCTGACTCTACGTTGATTCTATGTTGACAATATCTTGGTGACACATTCAGCGTAGCGAATGTCTATTTGTGGCTATTTTATTAAATATAATTTCTATTTTATATCTGACTATAAGATGTGTACCAATGCATAAAAAACAACAAATTTTAATAAATGAAGAGGTAAAAACAAAAACAGCTTTACTACAGGGGTAATAATAATGGTAAAAAGGACAACGATGTATATATATATGTTATATATATAATGTATAATGTTGGAACAAACTGAGTTGATGAAATAAGTTAGAGCTAGTGTCTATTTCTGTGATTCTATGGTAACAGTTGTGAAAGATATATATATACTCATTATTTTTTTATTACTACCGGCCACGACATTTGTTATTGGCGACATCTATGCTTTGCCATCTAATAGCAGAAAGCGCTGAATCCGCTTCTCGACTTTCACGACACTGCAGCCGAAATACTTCATAAATAATTTTAGTTTAAGAAGGGTAGTAGCTATCAGTTAGTTATAGACAAAGTTTAGTTTTAGAGAAATTATTGTCACAGTCCCTATTTATTATATTGTTAGGCTTGGCTCTCCTGTCAGTATGAAGGGTGATGACGTCCACTACAACAGGAAAGAAGGAGAAAGAAGACATAAAACTGATAAAGGATATCATACTCTTAAATATGTAGTTTCCTCAAGATGTTTCCTTGAGTCGTACTTAAATTTAAATACACACATTGCATCCAAAAATTCGTTTTGCAGAAATATTCTGTTACCGAAATCAAACCTACGCTTCTGTAATTGCTGAGCCACCCTCTGCCTGTCACCCTAAACGTTGCTACGCTTCCGTTATCACGAACCACCCTTTCAACCCCCGGGGTGAGATGAGGCGTGGCGCTCGATGGGGGGCGGTACGCGCATGCTCTGTGATCTAAAGATGGCAGATAAAAGTAGGGATTTGGACTTGATTTACATGGGTTTGATGGACACTTGTTTATTTTATCCTAGAGAAAGTTTTAAATAAGAAGATTATGCACAATATTTTTTTATATCTATGCATTGATTCTTAAGTTTTAATGTCTGTCTCAATTCATATTTATATCATGGTAATCAAAATCAATACTACGTTCCTTACAATTAAATAAATAAATTATAATGTAGTTAAATGTTATGTTTGTATATATGTGAAAGGTAATCTTCTTACTTATACTTACTCCGCTGGCCAACGACCCAAGGTGAGTCTTGGCCTCCGATACGAGAGCTCGCCACTTGTCCCTGTCCCGTGCATTCTCGTGCCAGTTATTGGCTTTGAGCTCACACATATTATCCTAGACCCGGTCTTCCCAGCGGCCGACAGGCCGTAGAACATTTGGTCGCCCAAAGTATGCTAGCTTACGCCTCGATTGTCTCTCATTCTTTCCACATGACCGATCCAGCCGAAGACGGTGGGCTTTAGTTACTCCAATTAAGTTGAGTTCAGCCACTAGATCTTCAATCTCGGTGTTATGATGGCCTCTCCATTCCCCACTATCAGATTGGGCCGGATGCAAAATCTTCCGCAAGGTATTTCGCTCTGCTACCAGAAGCTTATTTATCTCCTTAATTGTCAGTATCCAAGATTCACAACCGTACATAATAATGGGCCTTATTACGGTTGTATATATTAGAAGCTTAGTTCGTCTATTCAAAAGCTTGGACAATAAAATGTCATGAAAACCTTGTGAGCGCTGCCAAACTACAGATAGCTC
>DWPT01007396.1:0-10825 GCA_018251895.1 Agathymus mariae mariae | reverse complement strand
GTATCCATATCCGGATCCGAAATTTCATATCCATAACGTCCCTAATACAGATTGTTAAGTCCGCGTTATTAGTTCGATACCATTCGATAAGATTTAACAAATCACGTTGACCTGATAAACGCAGCTGGCAAATAGGTAAAACAGGAAATAATAGTTTCAAATAAATAATTGAACAGGACGTGAAAGTAACACTCACTGCGACCTATGTACTACTAATGTACTACAGGTACGTACATAGTTTCTAAGGTTTTGTTAGATCCAATGGTGAGTAGAGATTCGAAATTAAGCTATATAATTTTCAAACTACACTCATGCGACTCCACGACACATTTGAAATCCTACTTGAAGGCTATAATCCTATTTCTGAAGGCTAAAGTACAATGATTCGTTTGTCAATGATGCAATCACCTTGGTCAATGTCAATCCATGGATTGGGTGGAGTTATCTCGAGTATGGCGACCCGATATCATTGTATCATTCCGACACAGAGCCGGTCTATGTCTGAATCCAACGTAACGTATAATATATATGTGACGACGTAATCTTTAGTAACTTAATACAAAGTCGACCGCCTTGACTGGCGCGACCTCCTTGCGCGTAGATGGCAGCAGGGCCGGCCGGAGCGGAATCAGATCCGTACAAACACTAGGCACCTTTATAGACGCATTACAGACACATTACAAGGGTACGATTCATACTCTCAATGGGGAGTACAATAGTCATAATAATAACAATAATTCCCAATATGTTCAATATTGTGTACGATGCAACCGTACATCTGCTGGGATCAGCGTTTCTGCGCGGCGCGCGACACTATTTTGTTATAATTAATATATTATTTAGTTAGTTCACGGCCAGCGAGGGCCGCGCGTGCTCACTCCGTTATATCTATATATATATATCTCATAAACATTCATTCGGGTAATACAGCCTACTATTATAAACACGTGTATTATTAACACTGTACTAATATACTGAGTTAACAAGAGCTCCTACACTAAATATTATGTATAGAAACACATAATTTATAAAGATCCGATCCTTAGGAAATATATTTGTAACTATAGTATTTTAATTGCAACACTTAACTTGAAGACGAGAAATCCGTTAAAGAAATACATGTAAAAACATTAAAATTTCGTCAATCTTTCACTATCTGTTGACATAGACTATCTGTTGAGATAGAGACTATCTGCTGAGATAGACTATCTGTTGAGACAGAGACTTCTTGTTTCAATATAAAACGTTGCAAATTGGACAATAACATATGATATTTTTTTGTGAGTACCCGTTAAATAATCAAATGTTAAAAAACACAAATAATATTAACAATAGTGGTCTAATGAATGGATAGAACAGTACTAAAGACTAAACAGTACTAAAGACGGGCGAATCTTCCACGACGACCACAACACTCAGTCGACCTTCAAGCCTTCAACGACAAATCGTTGTGTTATCTCGCTCATGATGTTCGACATTGTATGTAATGACTTTACACCCCTCGTCAATCGATGTTGTTTTTCGAACAAGTTTTTACCCAGCTAAAAACAACTAGATATCTGCATAACAATACAACCATTTACACTGGCAGTGATTTAGCTAAACAAAATCTGCGCGCAGTGGTCGTTAACGAGCGAATTGTGTTTCTCAATTTATTTCACCAGTATAATAGTCAGTGGCGATTCAATCAGCAGTATCTATTTAGCATGTTTCCACTGAGCTTAGAAGAACATATAAATTAAATACGTTTTACTTTACAAAATATAATATTTACCTAACGTAAGTAATTCTAAACATAAAACATCAAGACTGAAATATGAAACTAAGTAAGAGTTATAATACTTCAAGTCGATCGTAAGTCGGCGATGAATCACGCATAGACGGGGGAAGCCGGCGACTCGTCATTATCTCTGCAGTTAGCAACAGCAGGAATTATAGTCGATTGAGAAGCAATTAACTAACATACGATACATAATATAGGGGTACGTGCTGGATCGTTGCTTCATAAGTTCTGTTAGATTCAACAACACAAAGATAACAAGATTGAAACGGCTTTACTGTAGTGATTTTGTTGGTCGGACACATCTTCTTTAAGACTCTTCCGTTAATTGACAATCTAATTATTATTCTTATTTAACTCATTATTCTTGAAAAGTATTGATCGGAAATCCTGCAGCTCCCTAGAAAATCTATTTATGATGTAATTTGTGTTATGATATCTTTATGATATCCTATAATATCCACGTTAATATCTTCATACATGTGTCCAGTATTCAATTATCTGTAAATTTTCGTACAACAGTACATAACTCGACAAGGACAGTAAGAAGAATTCGTTCAATATGCCATAATAATAACCAACTTTATGCCTTAAGCGCCCGTCTTCGGTTACGCATCATTTACATTAACCATACGAATCTTACAGAAGTATATCCTTTTTGTACAGACATTTGGCAGTGACGCGGTGACGACGGTGACGCGCCATTTCACATTTCACATTGCTGACGCCCGCGTACCTAACTTTAATTGATTTCACATTCAAGCGCCCCTCACATAAACCGTAAAACAAGCTAGTATGTTAATTCACAATAACAATAAAAGTATATTCTAGAAACAGTCTTTTTCGAGATCTGTACATATCGTTATCTGAATATTAATCTGACGACACACGAAAACAAGGATTCGCGAAGATGAAGTGTGACGTGACGATTCACAAGCACGCGAAACAATTTCATACTTTCTCTGATAACAGAAAACTCAACGGAATGGACTAAAAAGAACACGAGTCGAAACCCGGTGTTGTTCCGCAGTTAATTCAAACAGTGGTGGGGCGAGCTACAACAGATGTGTGGAACGTACGCGGACTGAGCCGCTTGGCGGGAACGGAACCGGATTGTGAAGTAAGAGACACGAAACACTACCATTTAACGTAACTTAGAACCGGTTTTGAATCCCCTTCAGAATTCGTATCGCGTTTCCAATCTATACTTTTTGATGCTTTACGATCCCTTTTACGCAATATTTTTGCAAGATATACGATTTGTTATAAATCAAAACATTACCAAATGAAGCGTCACCGAATGGATGTTTCCGAACAAAATGCACATTGCGATATACGGCATAATTTAGTTTAGCTTGGTAATAAATACCAAGAGAACATATTCGTTTGTTAACAAATGTAGCGTCCTGCGTATTGTAGACGCAGTGACCGCAAATTATTTTATACTGGCAGCAGAATCGACCCCGCCTGTAGGAGGCGCAGATAGTTCCAAACGTCGTGAAATGATCAAAACTAATGAGATAAGATACCGACATGCAGTTGACAATTACGAACTCATGTAACGGTCATTACTCTTTGAAAACATTAAGAAAAAAGATCGTAGTTTGTCTTAGTTCCAATTATATTATTAGTATTGTATGTGGAGACAGACAATTGGATCTGAACGCAGTCAATTTTTATATTCATATGTAAAATAAAAAATGTCATGAATCGCTCGTTCGAAATAACGGTTTTATCCATAAAAAACGGGAGAATTCAAACAGACTCCGTTTATCGTACGTAATAAACAAGCGTAATCGATACTACTATCGGATATCTTGAAAACAAATGTAAAACCCACATTTAACTATTCCCACTAATTAACAGTCGTTAAAGAGACAAATAAGTCAATTGTATTAACATCAGTGTCTGACGCTGACAATAATTTGTGTTTAATAGCTTCAAAGAAGTGTATTATTATTATGACAATTAATGATAAAATGAATATTTATAAATCGAAGGTATGGTGGTTTACCAATATCAATATATTTTCAAGGATAAAATTAAAAATGTTTCACTAATGGCAAATATAAAAAGTCAATGCAGCTATACTCAATGTTTAGAGAAACTGAATTTAGACGTTCAGAAGAATAAAATAATCCTAAACAAATATTGTATATTCAATGTGTCAATACACAAACACGTGACATCATACATAGTAATTTGATGCTTCAAACTCGTGTACACATGGACGCTAAGTATTTAAACAAATGACGAACTTATGAATACCTAATAGCCATGTGATTATTTCACTGTCCTACTTTCAGTGCATAATGCCATCGCAGTTGGTCACCCTTGTCATAATGGTACATTATCATAATATATATCATTATCATTACAAATTACGATAAGCTTATACGTATTTGAAGATTATTAAGGCTACAATTAAGTATCAAACTACATCATGATTGTTTTACAAAAAATATCAACTAATGTCAAAGGAACGATTGAAATTTAGAATTAAAAAAAGTTGTCGAACGAGATTTGTGAATTCATGTGTGAGACGAATATCTCTACAGATGGGTTCGCGTGGTAGTGGCAGCTGCGAGCTGCGGTGAGCCGGCGAGTGCACCCGCACCGAGCGAGGGGGAGACGGGCGGGCGGTGACGTCACCTGCGTAATCATTTCCATTGAGTCGAGCATGCGCGAACGAGGCCGATGGCGCCCGAGCGCCGCGAGACGAAGCCGACCAGTGCTACATCTTTTCTAGTACGCGGTCGGCACTTTGCCCGTTCGCTCGCAGCGCGCACCTCGCTTCATAAAATAATAATATTGTAATCGTGATTAGGAGCCGTCCGCCTTGCAGTGTGACAGTGTTGATGAAACTAGTTGGGTGAAGTCGGAACGGGAGTGCGTTTATCTTGTGTCGTGTAGTGCAGTACAACGATCAGCGAAGTCGACCTCGTTTAGTTCGACTTCACTGGACTCGGGGCCGGAGCTTCGACTTTCTATCGGGCGCTCGGGACGACCGACCTCCGAGCCGCCGAATCGATGAGGAGCTGCGCTCGGTCGGAATGTCAGCTCACTCATTGATCGGGTGAGTCCCGGTTACGATACGATTGGCGACTTCCGGCCGCTTTCTATTACGATGCAATTGCAAGAAAATCCCGCGAACCATCGCATCGACGATATGTATTTTTGCGTCCGTTCTAAATTTGTCATGTCAGTCGGTCCTTGCATCTCGGTGGCCATGCGGCTGCCGCTAATTACCGAGTGACAAAAGAGCCGAGAACAACCCCTCCCGCACGCCACCGCCGCCGCCCCGCGCCTATGTCTCTCGGTCTTTAACCCATACCTTTGCTTGCATCGTTCGTTTGTTTACAACGTATTGAATCATATACAATCAATGCGCCAAGTTTATTAATCATTTTCTTTGGTACGTTGCAGGCATGTGACCTATATAAGTAACAGAGACAACAAATATATTTTAACTTACAATTGACTCAGAAATATGATATCTCTCAAACCCCTGTTACGTTACTTTACAAACTGGTTACTTCCCACGAGGCACACATGCATACATACATTACGAAAGATATTTTTGACCTTGAAAATTTACGAAGTTTGTAACGCAGTATACATTATGCGAACTTTACAGTTTAAAGTATAGTTATAAAATTAAATACTTTTTAACGCACACTTCCCTAATGTTAAAACAGTAATATAGTAACTACGCAATTACATATATGTACGTACTGTGTGTATAACAAAATCATAGATCGAATGTTTTTATTATTATTTTCAGGCTCGATCCAACCCAATGGTGATTGGATGACGATCTCAGCGCGCTCCCTGGATAAGGAGCCATCGCCACCCAAGCAACTCAACTTTGCGGAGCCACTGGTAGAGTCTGTGCGCGTGTATCTCGCGAATGAGCTACCAACCAAGCAGCTAGCACCGGTGCGCTCCCCCGGGGTTCTTGAACCGGATCCGCCACAGCACTGCGATGTCGATATAATCACTCCGACCGCCCACGAGGATATCAAAGGAATCAACTTCGAGCCGCGCCTTAGGCGGAATGACCTGAACAACAACTCGTCGCGACGCCACACCGACACCCGGCGAAGCGGCGAAATGCCCAGCCAAGCTGAGCTCATGCAGCGGCAACCGCTGTTGGCGCGCAATGTCAAGGTGGATGCACCACAACCGACCACAGATGAGTCTGACCCCGATCAGGACCACTCGCCGCAGCGTGCGCACGCCGGGGATTTCATTGTCGAAATTCCGCCAGGCGCTGTCCGAGAGGAGAGATACCCCAAAGAGATCGGAAAGACCATAATATCTTTCTTTTTCTTATTCTTATGCGTGTGTATAAATATGATGTCACTGTCGTTGGTCCACGAGCGACTCCCCGACCGAAACACAACGGAGCCGCTCAACGACATTATATTAGACAACGTCACGGCGGCAGACTGGGGCCTGGCCGTCTCCGAGTATTTGATTATGATCTCGACGACCGTCGCAATGCTGCTCGTCATCTTCCATAAGCACAGATTCATCGTCGCGAGACGCCTGTTCCTTATCATCGGTTTGCTGTACCTGTATCGCTCTGTGACCATGTTTGTGACTGTGATGCCCGTGTCGAGCAAAACCTACTATTGTAGCCCAAAAAGCAATAACACAACGCCGCTTGTGGTCATAAAGAGAATGTTCTACTTAATATCGGGTTTTGGCCTATCGATAAACGGAAAGCACACTTATTGCGGCGATTACATTTACTCCGGACATACAATGGTGTTAGTTCTGAGTTACCTTATAGTGGCCGAGTACTCGCCGAAGAAGCTGTGGCCGGTCCACTGGGCCATGTGGGGCTCGGCGCTGCTTGGAGTGTCGTTCGTTCTGCTCGCGCATGGCCACTACACGGTGGACGTTGTAATCGCTTACTACGTGACGACGAGGCTCTTCTGGCTGTACCACTCGCTGCTGGTCACGCCACACCGCAGCGGCAACGGTTACAACCACTACATGATCCAGCGGGAGTGGTGGTACTGGTTCTTTACATACCTGGAGGGCAACGTGCGCGGGCCGGTGCCCCGGCGGTACGACTGGCCACTGCCGTGGCCGCGCACCAAGCTTTTCAGTCGGCTCAGCTAGTGACGCGCGCGCGCCCTGCCGCCGCCCGAGCGCGTATGACGCTCACCTTCTGCGAGTGCCGCTTCAGCACCTGCAGCTCCTTCGGGCTGGTCCGCGTGCAGATGGCCAGCGTGAGCGTGTAGTCGAACTGATGCACGATCAGATTCAAGTAGACGGTCTCCTCCCAGTCGATCTCGGGATCCCCGATCGGCAGCTTCTTGGAGTCCTTCCGGAACACCTCGACGTCCGTCTGCAACAGGCCAGCGGTGAACGGCGGCAGCGGTGACGGGACACTGTATGGGGCTGTGCTTTGTGTAATCGTGCGGACACCTGTGTCCGCTGCCTGTGAATTGTGATAACTCTTCGCTCCCGAACGCGGACCTTTCTATACCGACCACCTCGTATGCTTTTATTGTTGAGTAGAGTAAGATTCTATTTTTATTTTACAAAGAACAATAATCGATCAACTAACTGTCACTGTTGATAGAATTTTTGTTTTAGTAAATTGTATATTTTATAAGTGGTTATTGATAAATCTCGAGTCTAAAATGAACTTACTATTTATTAACAAAATACACTGTGATTAGTTTTTGAGGTGTGATGAGTGACTGTCGACGAGTGGCCAGCCCTCGCCACTCACCCCTGCGTGCTTGTTGTAATAGTAGCCTATTGTAAGAAATAATATTTTTATATCGTTTAAAATAAAGTACATAACTGTTATCGAAGCAAACTTTTTATATTTCCAAAGATGTGTCTGAAAGAGTATTGTGACGTTAATCCACATGGTGCTAATCAGGGAAGAAGCCGAGTGAGAGGCCGTATTAAACGAAATGCACCTGGAACGCCCAAGACGCTGCGGCGATCTGTTCGAGGCCCTCCCGCCACGACGCTGTCCACCAACACAACTCACATGCATTTTTGATAAATTTGCACAAGTTAATGAAAGATAATATTTTTGTAATCAATTACAAATCGAATCAAAATGTCTGTCCTAAAATATTAATCAATGTACACATAGATATCTTATCTTCTAACTTTTTACGGAGACCTGAACAAGCAAGAGTGAAAAAAATATATAAGTCAATAACAAATATAAAATGATAATATCAAGTATAATTATGTTCGATATCATTTTTATTTAATTCTGATCTGATTGGGAACGAAGCTTTTTTTTTAACAACTATCTATATCTATTATCTGCAACGTTGTAATCGCCTACAAAAATCAAATAACATTTTGTTAACGCTACGCTTGATTACTTAGTGTTATCGCTTCAAGTATTATAATTGTGAAGCACATCTGTAGCAAATCTGACCAGACTCCCTTATAATAGTTTCCAATGAGACCGAGAAGGGACATACCTCATACTTAGGTAGATAGCGCGAAGAACCCTTGACATGCCTCTTTCTGACGAAGAAAAGCAGGTCATCACAATCAATGGACTGCTCCTCTTGAAACAAGAAGTGTCGCACGAACAGGTCTGTCCAATATGTGGTACCTTGAAGCACGACGAACCCCGAATCTGTAACACGGTCGGGTTCAAGTAGCCTATCTGCACATCGCAAATCGTTCTGGCGATATGTTTAAGAAGATTTAAAAGTCTTTAAACTTAAACAAGGGTTGGGGTTGAATCTATCAGTATGAGTTCATAATAAACGCCCAAGTAGACATGTTACAAGTAAAAATAACGCCAATATTTCGGTGTCTAGTCTGCTTCACAATCATTTGATTAGATACACCGTTTAGATACAAACTGGTTCTAAGTGCCTTTGAATATGATTTGAATAAAATGTAACGTAGATTTGTAACTGTTTGATCTGCAACTTGCATAGTTTACGACACTCTTGCTTTATATTTATATAAAAGTAGATGAAGTGAACATTCAAGTTGCTTCTATAGACTTGAGCTTATATCTCCGTCTGGTAATAGATAAGTCAGCGACTAATGTGAAGATTGCAAAAATAAAATCTTTACTGGTGAGTTCCAATAATAACCTTACCAATAGTTGTCTCAAATCTATTTAACTACCATGCAGTTATGTTACCCTATTCTATTTACATTGTTATTAAAATCTTTGTTAATTGTTAATTTGCTTTTGGATAATATGAAGTACATGTAGTTATTTTGTAGTTTGCCAATGATGAATTTGTTATTTTTATTAATTACATAAGTAAAACCAGTTCACACGGCCATAATAGAAACTCTACAAACTATTATTTTTTTTCAAAAGTGTTTCTTAAAAGTTCCAATGTCTGTCCCTCTCCTTTTATTAATAACTAATGAATTTTATAGGTATCACTGTCAGGTTAATTAAGAGTACATATGATTTGATCGAATTACCTTAAAATTATTGAATATTAATTTTAATTTATAATTAAGAAAACGAGCAAATTTTAAGTGGATGTAGCTTAACAGGGTCAACAATCACCCAAGTAGGTTAAGTTGCTCAAACTCACTCAGAATTATCATCTTTGTCAAGTAGACTGTTGTTATATGTCCCTAATGAAATAAAAGATGAATATGTAATGTAATAATAATATATATTGTGTTTAACAAATTCTATAATGAGCTCTTTTTGCACATGACTCGAAAACTCATGTGAGCGTTGAACTTTAATTATTAACAGATTATATTTATAGCTTTAAATTAACTAGCATTAATCATAATCTTAAAGTACTCTGTTCATAAACTTAATTTTAATTAAAGCTGAAAAAGTACCAATGGTAAGACCCTGTGCTCACTTGTACACCAACTGTTATGTACGTGATACTTTGTTGTACAATTTTTTGAGTGTGGAATAACTTATTATAATTTTATGTTTGGTAACGTGAACAAATCACGTTAGATACCACATTCCGAAAATCTGTGACGTCCCTCTTATGTGTGTAAATAATCAAATGAAATGATTGGGCCAAACAAAATTGATGATTTAAGGTTCCATGGGAAGCATAGACAGAACAAAAACTTGGTGATAGCTCAACATTTATTTATAGTTTACAATAAATCTAAAATGACTCATACCTAACTTCACGACAATATATCATATCTATGTATGTAAAAGTAGCTATGAGATATAATCTATCACTTAACAGTTGTGAGAATTTGATGTTTGCAATGTATTTTAAACAAATGTCTGTTGTTGTATCAATTAAGAGTTAATATATACATACTAATAAAGTAAGCATAGAATACCTTAATGTATATATATATATATATATTTATAAACCTAAAAAAAGTGGCCTAATTTGAGCCTAAAACCAAAGCCCTATTGGAACCTAATAAGGATTTATGTATTAAGTAAGTTGTACTTGAAAAATGTAACTAACCATTTATACCATTGCTGTTGTAAAATAAAGTTCAATAAATGTTTTTTGTAAGTTACTCTTATCATTTATGCTGTAAATTGTCCATAAACAAAAACATATGACTAAGTCCCTTTCAACCATCCTTTTAGTAATCAATAGGAATGAGGAAAGTCCAGTACATTTTTTTCAATCTCAACCTTACCATCTTAGTCAATAGTTGCTCAATAATATAGTAAAGTTTACAATAATATTTTTACTGACTTATTGTTGTACATAAAAGACTAATTTTTTCCCCAAAACTAAACATGATATGATAAATGATCCCATATTACAAAATCAACAATAAAAACAAGCAAACTACATGTATTTTCTGTGGTGGTGAACCTCTGTACAAAAATTAAAATGACTGGCCAATTTGGTCTGATCACCAATAAGTATATTAGTGAAGCTAGACTACCTAATCAATTAATTAGTTCTTTTAACAAACTTTAATTTCACAAGCAATGTTCTATTGGTTTAACTTTAAATGCAATCAACATTATATTATTTGAACATAAATTAAGAGAAGTAATTATTAAATTAAGATAGAACACAGTTCAACAATAAATACTCAACCAAAGTCCAGCTA
>DWPT01007395.1:0-10826 GCA_018251895.1 Agathymus mariae mariae | reverse complement strand
AATGGCATTATTCAAAAAAACAGAACCTACTTCTCATGGTGTAATGTTCCAGAAGCAATATTCTCAATTGTATCAGGTACAGCAGGATAGTTTCTGTCTTTTGTTGAAGCTCCTTGAGACATCTGATTTTCTATTCGTTTCTTATTTCCCATCCAATTTTTGTATCTATTTTGTACTCTTCCTGTCTTCTGGATAGTTTCTATGACTAATTTATCTTTCCTGAAACAATTTGATGAAAATTAAGTAAAAAAACCACAAAAGCTAATTATTTAGTAATTATCATTAATTAGTTACTTTGGAACCATTCTTACACAAATGCATTATTAGTTCAATTTTTTTATATATAATAAATGAATAAGCATTTTTATTACTTACTCTATGTTTAAATTTGTTATCATCTGGCTCTTCCTTTCAATTTCTGCTCTTGCAGTTTTTAATAATGAAGAATAATTTAGTTCCAACTTTTTGTATTCTGCTGATAGTTTATCAAAATCCTGCAATATATTCTAAAATATCAATGCACATCCATTCTATTACAATATTATAAACCTTTCCTAAGTGTTCTCTGAATTTGCTTCTTACATCAAGAATGTTTTTACTATCTACAGATAAAGTAAACTTTGTGTGTATGAAATGTGAGTTATTAGGCTTGTAGTTGTAAGAAGTGTAAATGCACATATCTGTCAAATAACAAAATGATTTTTTGTTACTTTTACCAGATTAAGAGTTTAACTACAGTTAAAATGTTATAATTCAGATTACATATGTAAGGAAAAAAAATTGCTAGGTTTTGGTTAAAATAAAAGTAATGCCCATTGAAATAATTTGGCTAGATCTGTTCAATCCCTAAAGGACTTCTAGTATTAGGTTACATAGGGGTGAAGAAATATTTTTGTTTGTGTTTGTGACTCGCAAACGAGGGCGGGTAATATGAATTATAAATGCAGATTACCTACTTTTTGTAAACTAGCCAGAGTGGACGCGTAATCTTCTAGTTTAGATTTTAACTCTTGATTTTCATTTTTTAGCTGTAAGAAGTGGTACAAATATAATAAAAACAAAATAAAATTGCATATCTAAAAAGCACATATTCTAGAAGATAGAAGATACATATTTCCTAACACTATATTGGTGACATATCGTTTGGCGCTAAAATAATATACCTCGGACACAATATTATCATATTCATAATTTTCTAAATCACTATACAAATCTTCCATCTTTATAACGTCCGAATACTTCCTTTGCAACTATTTTATTGACAGTAAGTACACATATACAAACGCGAAATAAAACGTTCTCCTATTAAGTATTAATTAACTTTTCCAAAAGAATCACGAAACTAGGATTCAGATATCGGTATAAAATTTGACTATTTGACAGTAAAATTAAAAAGGTTTGACTTCTTTATGACATTGACGCTAAGAAAAGACCACAGACTTAAATTATGCTAACGACAGGACAAACTGGTTACAGCCTCTGAAAATAAAAGTTTGTGGACTATGTTTGGATCTGAGACACAGTATAGTGCTAATCCTTTCAGCCACACCTAAAAGTGTATTACGTCAACTCCTTAGTTTAGTAGATTTCAATTCCAAAAATAAAATTTACATAGTATTTCTGTTGAACTTTAATATCGAGTGTTATATTAAGGTATTTTATTCCATCTATCAATGATGATATGTGAATGACTTAATTCAGTAATCAATAACCAGTTTACTAATCTGGCACTTTTAAAATTAACTTTAATTTTACATAGAATAAGTTAATGCTTGACCACAATCCCACCGGTTGGCAAGTGGTGATGAAGTCTAAGATGCTGAATGCACTAACTTATAGAAGCCTATTCACTCTCGTCAAAAAAACCCCACTTTGTAAGTAACCGGGAACACCGACGAAAGCAAGTTATTCCAGTCCATATAAGTGCTCACAATGAATGACTACGTAAACCGCGCCGTCCGTACAGATGGTACGTTCACTACGTAACTTAGATGAATCGACTGCGACACAATTTTACAACGTGTTGACACCACCATTTCGTATGTAAAAGTCCTGGTCCACTTGGTCCAATAGCACCACTCTTGCTCTTCATGGGATGGCATTAATGTCGATTAATAGGAGTGGAAAGGAATAAACATTAATGGCAAATATCACACATATCTTGACTTTGCTGACGATATAGTAACCGTAGCAGAAAAGTTAGAGGATCTTTGTACGAAGAAAATCTAAACAGTGCCTGACATCGGATAGGTCTTAAAATATTTAAAGTGTACATGGACAAGATGAAAGTCATGTCTATTGTTCACGTTCAATATATACGGATTTGTATTGACGATGCTGCTCCCGAAGTTGTTGACCTAATAAAATAACACTAATTAACTTAGGGCAAATGACCCAAATGGGTAAGTCCAATTTCGAAAAGGAGATCACTGGAAAAATCCACCTGCATTAGGCGGCATTTGAAAAATTCCAACATATCTTCTCATTTGATGACTTATGGATACAAGATATAGTTTTTTACTTTTGACCTCATTTTAAAGTTGAGCGACTCGAGGTGCTTTGGAGAGAGCTATATTAATAATATCGCCAAGAGACAAGATTAGCAACGATAGATTTCGTAGATGAACAAAATAATGTAACCGATAGAGTTCGTAGAATAACTAACCAACTAAAGTAACAAAGGTCAGGATACACACACAATTTAAAAAAAAAAAATTGTATCACGTGATTTATTTATTTAGGTCTGCCAGTGGTTACAATATTTTCACGTATTGCTAAGCTTACAATTTGTCTAATCACTGAGTATTTAATCTTTTAAGGCATATTAATTTATAGTAGTTAAAATCTAATGCGGTTTTTTGTGGTAGTCTATTCATACAGTATTTTTAAATTAATGAAATGAGAATTTGTTTATATTCACTTTACCCACGGAATCCATTAAATATTTTGCAAATGTAAATGAAGCTATTTAGCTTTGAGATATTTAATAACACATGACTGACTCTACGATGTTCGAAGCAAGATTAGGATTGAATTTAAGTTTTTAGAAGAGAAAAACAAATAAGTTTCTATTTTCATTTTATTTTATATATTCTACAAATAAAAAAGTGACAAAGAAAAGTGGTAAAGCAAATCTTGATAAAGATTTCTAAAAGCACCTGTGAAAACTTTGAGATCCGGTCTCAATTTGTGACGACGGTATTCGAATTATAAATATGTCGAAATGTGGCTAAATGCCATATTAATTAAATTGTACTTGGGCTAAAAACCTAATGTCTAAGGACTTAAATATTAAAAACACATAGTAAGCAGAGACTGGAGACCACTATCTGTCAATAACGTCAAAATGACATTTATACAGTTCTATAAGTCTTACTAAGTACCGTAACCAAACCAATGGATATGAGTATTCTGTACTGCTAAACGGATCGGTCGGGCGGGTTAGGCAGGTGAAGCGAGCAGTGTATGTTTGCTAGCTTGTTGGTTTGTTACTCTTTGGGCTATTTACTGTAAAACGCCAGTTATGCTCGGTTCGGTTCGAGTATTCTGATCGTGAAATTTATTTATTAGTGTTTATTTATAAATTTTCTGGTTGGATTTAAATTTTCATAACTAATCCGTGCACTAACAATGTTTGTGTTAATAAACTGGTTTGAGATCTCGATCTAGATGTAGTATAAAGTTCGAGTGCAACAGGCTAGTCGACGGTCCGTGTAAAGTAAACAGTAGAGATCATTAAACATCTCATAATGCCTACGGACTCTGAATGCGATTGCGACTTAGTGTCGAAGGAATGGCTGTTAGCGAAGTTACGATCCGACGAACGGGACACTGTTTTGATCGACTGTCGAGGGTCTAATGAGTACGCTCAATGCCATATCCGGTCCGCAGTTAACTTCTCTATTCCGAGCATTATGCTTCGGCGCTTGGCTGCCGGAAAGATAGAGCTGGCGTCCACGGTGCAATGCAAGGAGCTAAAATCCCGTATTACTCAGTGCTGCTCGCGTGGTACCTTCGTATTGTACGGTGACGGCGCCCCACGGGATCCTGACTCCGTGCACGGTATCCTGCTCAGGAGGCTGAAACAAGATGGGGTGCAGGTCGTCTGTCTTGAAGGTAAAATGCATTTCATTTTCTTTTCTTTTAAATGTAACTTCCCTGTTGGTTTATCAAAGAACCTACTGTAATCCTGTGCAGTGTAAGCAAAGGTTACTAGTGAATTGCTGCAAAACTTTAATTTGGAATACTTCATGTGCTGCATGTTCATGTTGCTCAGTTCTATTTCCAGATAAAAATGTAAGGTACAGAAATAGCACAAAAATTTATCCATTAACTATTTTATTCCATTATTATTTACAATGCTCAATCCAACTGCAAGAATGATCTGTAGTTAAAAGTAAGTTTGTGTTTTATGGTAAATGAGATAATCATTATTACCCTTAAACTTGCAAAATTAAGTAAAAGTTGATAGAGTAAGTTGATAGATGTAGACTAGAGTAGAGTTAGATTCTTAATCCATTATCTGCATTGCTCTATATGGTGTGTCAAGTCTGAGTCATAACTACAAGTATATTTATATAGTACATCCTGTTTTGTAGCTTATAAATTTTCCTATAATCTTGTATACACAGGATCTTGAATGTTATTCATATAAATATTTATGATCTTACAAGGTCAATATAAATATTATTGGGACAATGTGTGTCATGCAGTGTTCTTGTTAAGTATAGAGTAACTGTAGCATTTTTAGAATTCAAAATATTTTTTATACCTGATAGAATAATTAAATATATAAAAATACTTTAATTTGAAAATAGTGAAATTCTTGGTTTTGTTCCCTGGTTTTCACTCTTAGGAGTAGTATTTTTTTTTCAAACTTAAGTGTGACCAAATAGGAAATATAACCCTCTGAAACAAAAAAGAATTGTTCAAATGGGTATTGAATGATGGAGATTTGAGGTAACATAAAAAAAAATATAAACAAATTGAAAACCTCCTTTTTTGAAGTTGGTTAATTAAGCATAAAGTATATTAATTAAAAATTAATCTAAACATAAAATAAAAATATTGTATTTGATTGTGTATTTAGACTGTTTTTTTAATTTAATGCATATAGCTCATGTTTATTTGATTAATCTATGGGCTATGAACTAATTATTAATACTCTTTTGTGTGTGTGTGTGTGTGTGCTTAATAGTGATAATACAACAATTTTCAATATGTTGTGTTAGTTTTCCAAGCTGAAAGAATTATTCATAATTATTGCATGCCAGTTACAAATAGCATGATGGTTGACTGTCCCAAAAGTAGCAATGCTGATCTATAAAGGTAATCTTAGTCAGCCAATTAAGTTATATCTTTATTCTAAAACCAATTTAAAATAGGCTAGGTAATTTTTCATGCTAAAATATTGTATACATTTAATTAATTCTATTATATTTGTTTATTGTTATTATTTAAGACTAGTGTTACAACTATCAATGTGTAAGATATGTCAGTAGAAGTAATAGTGTCATACCCATTTATGGAGAATTTATTTCCCATGACATGCTCTATGTAAACTTAGCATGTACATCCTTAACATGAAACAAATTGCCATAGATTACTCTCGCATTCTCATCATGATTTTTTCCAAATTAATCTACAAGTTTTCACATCATATCACTTGGAGCTGATTATGAATGAACAAATTTTCTGCCAAAAAAGAATGTGTGAAATTCAATATAAAAAGTACTGCTATTCAATAAAATGGCATTAAATGTATAATTCAAACAAATATTCAAATTCTGGGAGATAGAAAATGTCAAAACATGACACAAAATATTAGGTGTTTGTACAAATATCAAATATACCAAATTTTAAAATCCTCTAAAGTTGGTGATCCTGACTGTGTACTATATGTACAGGACAGATTTGATTTTCTACAAGATATTAATAGATGTGCATAGAAATGGGTTACATGAATCATAGCTCCGTGTTTGAAATTAATTTTCTTTTATACAGCTGACAAAATGTTGTTGTAGTTTAGTTGAAAAATATTTTATGCAACATTTGCAGAGGTACTCATTCAACCAAATTAACAATTCAATGAGGTTTCTTTATGCTGTGAACTGTGTCAACACTTTGCATAGTACTCATGTTTAATTGGCTAACAATATTTAAAAAATGTTTTAATGTTTGCAGTGTTACCAATGTGGTTTGTATATAAATGTCAAGGTATCATTTTTATTTTAACTACAGTTATTGTCGTTATATGAAATTGAGGAAACATATTGTTGGAAAACTTGAGCAAAAAATTTAATTGTAAGTAGAGCTTGATTGGTAATTGATTATATTTTATATAACTTCCTATTGAAGCAGTCAAGACAGTAGCTATTATTTCATTAAACATTTCTATATAATTTAATCGCTGTACACAATATTTTACATGTATCGCTCTTGTAGTGGTTTGGTATGATTTTAAAATAGAAAACTAAACATAATAATGAATAAATACATTTATTATCACTCTAGTTGGCAAGTATTACATAAATACCTAACTACATTTCGTTTATAATAACTACACAGTAGTACAAATCATTCATTAAAGCCAATCGTTACCTTTGATATTATGTGCACGTAATGTCAGCGCGCTGATTGCCGACGATTTCGTAAGCGTTCATTGACAAATATCGTAACGATTGTATGTAGTAACGTTCGGAATTTTGACTGAATCAGTGTTGCAACTTTTCCTGTCTATAAAGGAAACGGACACTAGTCCTACCACATTGCGACCAATCGCAAAACACAGGGGTTAAAGATCTCAAATCGCTCAGACTGGATTTCGCCTGGTATATACATAGCGATAGTCAATTTTCACATCATTATACATATATTATCTGGATGGTGGTAAAATTTAATCTGAGTAAGTAATAAAGTAAATTAAAGACACTTTACGTAATGGTCGGAGTATATTACTCGAGTATAAGGGGCTTGTAGCCAAGCCGGAGGTCGCGAGTCGAGGCATCCGCTGTTCCAAACGTGGGATAGGAAGTCGGCTACTTATTGTGCTCCTCAATGCGAGACGATAGATTATGATCACCGCGCGCATCGACTTGAACGCATTCGTTTGAATTTCCTACTTGCTTCATTTTATGATCTCAATGTGCAACATTATTTACAACTCGTAACTGGTTTCTATGAAGTGGTAAATCTGGTTCGTTGAAATAGTAATTTTATGCGACTACTGGAGATTAGAATATTTACGGTATTTTTTAACTAATCAACCTTATCGACATCAACATTAATAACTCATCGTGCTATCGGTAGGAGCGATTCTTCTTGATTTAAGTTATTTTTACGTTGTTTGGATTATTGAAAATATTTCAACATTGAACGTCTTGACTTGACTGCGAGGTACGCCACCGGATATAATAACTCATAAAGATGCTGACACGTAACACGATCTTGTTTTTCGGTTTGAATTGGATCTAGTAGGGTATTATTAGTAGGGTATCATTTACGCTATTGAAAGCTATATAAAGTTTAAATCTTTTCGATTCAAGACTTTGAAGCCCTGTGACCCTGACACCGAGCGGGGGCGTCCGGACCGATTCCTGATGGGAGCCAATATTTAGTGCACAAGTCGCGGAATATTCGTATCTGTCCATGCCACCTGGAATTAGGAAATGATAATATGGAGGTGTTAATTTGTGAACATTTTTGAAATACCATGTGTATTATGGACTTTTTATAACTAAAAGTTGAATGGGCCAGTGCTGAATACTAAAGCTTGTATCCAATTATCTAAAAATCGATTCTGTTTACCTAACGCGTCGTAGTTGACGAATACCAGACTCCGGCACTCCGAAAGGAATCGGATGAACCGGAGCATTAAATTTAACTAATGCGATCAAAGGCGACCGGAAGTCTATATTGCCTCGATCTTCGGCGGCGGAAGAGTGCCGCAATTTTATTATTAATAAGTTCCCGTTTCCTTCACGTCCTGCCAATTTCATTCACGTTCCAACCGCCTACTGTCACTGACAGCTATGTTACATTTATATTTCAAAGTTTAATGGCTTTTATAACGGATGTCGTAAATATCTTGGGAAACCATGGAAATTACTTAGTTACATTCGTAGCAAGCCTGGTTTTGAATTACTGATTCATATTTATAGATATAGATTTAAAATCAGGATTTTATCTCTCAACAAAAACTTATTTAATTATCATAGTGGATCAAATCAAAACTTACCGCTTGTATCAGTACGCAGAATTGAAAATCACAGAGTCATATTGTTCTAGGATGAACTGCGACTTATCAAAGACCTATTTGAACCCCGATAAGGAAGCAACAGCATTTCGCTAATCGTAGACTATTAAACAAACGATGTTTATTATTATGTTATGATATAGTATAAACTTCATATTTTTTCCGTCGAACACAAAATTGGTAGAATGTGATATGTGTTTTCTTTGTTTCTTCTTCTTTTCTTGGCCAGCAACGCATTAGTGATGCCTTTGTGTTGCTAATGTCCATGGACGATGACCCCTTTTTATCAGATGGCTCGTCTGCTCGTTTGTCGACTGTTCACATAAAAAAATGATTGGGTTTGTTATTACATGTTTTTTAACAATCTGCATCCATAACTATTTATAAATATGTAATAGCGTTGATTCATCAGCGAATTTCTTCTGCTTTTTTTATTAACGGAATTGGCAAGTGTGTCAAATCCCTTTGGAAAGTAGGCTAGGCTAACTAGAATACGTATTTGTAATTGTAACAACCAATATTATCCCCGCATTATTCTTGCATGGTGTTTGAGATGTAACTTCTTAACTGCCACCCTTCAAGTAACATCTGCCGCGAATATAATGTTTTATTTATATCAATTACGGAATTTGAGTCAGTTAAGAAACAAATCGAGAAAAAGGCTGGTGACGTTTCAATCATTTCGAAGTATAGTACCTGACATTTGCGATCTAGTTTACCATCTATACGGCTGTTAACATTAAAAATATTAAAATCGGTCGGAAAATCCCTGAAAGACCTGCCATTTTAGGTTGTGTGACGCAAATACAATAGGCACGTGCGTGGTAACAACAGGATGTTACTAGATCACTGTTATATTACTAGCGGATGTTGCACGCATCTGGTTGGTGTTAGAGTTGGTCAGAGGAAACATAACTATCGACATTGTAAAGGGATATCAAGACAGTATTGTGCAGTGCAGTCGTAAGGAAGCATTATCCTTTCCTTGGCGAGTCACGACCCAGTGTTAGGTTGCACATGACTAACATGACAAGGACCGGGCCGTCTACTGATTGACACCATCTGGTTGCAAGTAATATTTTGCCTTTGAACAAACTTCGTGATTTGTTATTGTTTGATCATAACTAAACCATGTAGATATATTTAGGTAAACCTCTGTCTGCCGCAAAGTAAACCAGGGTTCGAACATTCAACAGAATGTTTTATTAATGTGCGTATCAGAAATTAATTGTCGCTTTCCTCGGTGAAAGAAAATATTGCGAAGAATTCTGCAGATGTTGGAATTCTCCGTAGTATTATTAAAGTGCGTGTATTATTTTTTTTAACTATCGCTTCTTTTTGTGAGAGGAGACCCCCAACTCTATCCGTTAGAAAGCCGTGTTTTGTAATGAATACAAATTATTAAATATCACTTTAACCGAAATAGTGATTACAAAAACACCTATGTACATCAAACGAGAATATATTTTATCGAAATCAAAAATTAGCGTGGGCTCCCTTGTAACGTTGGCAGTTTTTTGTTCGCTGATGTAACCTCAAATTTATTAATTGGACTCATATTATTTATACTGTTTGATATCATCACAACACGGGTGGACTGACACTTTTTGCACATGATAATCTTAACACCACTCATCTTATTGTGTCAGTCTATAAACTAAGATGACATAACATATTATGTTGTATGTTGATATGTTTTTATTGTATATCGACAAACAACACTTAGTGTAGGCATATGTTAAGAATACAATTTAAGCGCAAAACAAATCCATGGATGCGCTAGACATGCATATTTAGTATGAAAAAGTTGTTTATCACTTAATCACATACACATTAATTAAATTGGTACAACGTACATCGCGTCTATGATGTAGACGGCACTCGGTAATCTTGTCTTTTATGTATGTTTTTGATGCCGTCGCGTTGGTGTGAATAGGAAGAGAGCCAAAAGAAATTAAAAAAATAGACACGCCATACATTCATATGTAATGTTACGTGTGAACCAATTCGTAATGGTCTGATTTCGTCCGCGAACAAACGCGTCGGGGTCAGCCGGGAATAGCCCGGCTACTTTGTAGTGCTGATATGGTTATCTGTTAAATTATCTGTAGCATGACGGCGTCGCTAATGCATAGCTATCGTCAACTTTAGAACCCTATTACAAAAGACCACTACATATTTCAGGATATCTGGTTGTAAGCAATAATGGTCATTATATAAATCACTTACATTTATGGAATAATTTTGTTATCAAACCAAGGCATAAAGTGCATTTAATAATTCCAATAGTTTCTGACAAAAACGACAGAAGAATTTTGAAGAATATCTTTTAAAGGTTTGGTTATAAATATTTTCATATTATTTTACTTCAAACATTGGGTAGGGACATAACTGTTCTTATTTTTTATTTAAGAACAGTGATATATATATATATTTATTTTAATGTAATTAAGAAAAACTATTTCTTGGAAAACGTGAAATTGTTGAGCTGATCAAATGATGTGTCCAGAATCGATGATGCAAGACTCTGGGCTCAGAAAAAAGTTATTGTGCAGACATGTCTTATGCGTTA